>PVHY01003359.1:0-109362 GCA_004024945.1 Uropsilus gracilis
GGGGTAATTCAGGAAGGACTGAGGTACTGTGTTCTGAAGAGAACAATAAAGAATTCCAGCTTGGAAGGACAAAGTTTGTGATATCTTTGAACTTTTTAGGTACAACCAGGTTTGTGCAAAACTGGAGTGCAGAAAAGAGTTCTGGACTGAATTATGCATCAAATACCAGGAGGAAGCCCCAGTGAGCTTAAGTAAAGTGGGATTTGTTCTGTGGATTCAGAGGAATCTCAGCAAACCCAAGGGCAAACATTATAGGTAGGCCTCCCAGAGAGCAGCTGGCAAGCCCTGCAATCCCAAGAGACCAGTCTGCTTTTCTTTTTTTTTTATTTTGCCTCTGTAACTTTGAGGGACTTTTAAGCCTCTCCAGATCCAGAATTCTGATTGGTCCATCTCTCTATGTCTATTGTGTTTGTCTCTGGATTGTTATCCAAGTCTATCTGTATCTCTGTGCATCTGTCTTTCTTGCTATGAATGTGTGACTACATATATCTGTGCTTCTCTTGTGCCTCATATCGCTGTGATTCTTTCTCTCATTTTTCCTCTTCATGTGCATAAGAGTATCTGTGTGCTTCTGTCTCTATCCATCTTTCTCTCTCTTTCTCTAAGTGCATCATCTCTTGAACCTCTTCCTTTGCTCTCTCTCCCCCTCCCTCCCTCTCTGTTCCTCCCCCTAGCCTCCTCTCTCTCTTCTTCCTCCCCTCCCTCCCTCCTTCTCCATGGGTAAATTACCAAATATGATTACTCCCATCTTTACAATATTTTCTAATTCTTCTGTCTAGCAGAGACTAATCATCAACTCAATATTACAATTCCAGAGTCCTGGAGGAGAAAATTTGATCAGCCAAGCTTGGGTCAGGTGTTACTTTCTAGTTCAATCAATGCTGGCCAGGAAAGCATAAAGCAGTGGCAGAGTAGTGTCGGGTGCCATAAAATGATTGAATACTGCTGATCAGCAGAGCACTAAGTACCTGAACAATGGAAATGAGGTAAAATATCTTTAAAAAATTAAATGTTCATTATATGGAAACATAAACAACTACCTAGAGATAATAGCAGAATCAAATACTATAGGAGAGCTTGAATACTTGCTGCATTTCAGGGTAAGCATAAAAATAGTATCATTTTCATACCAGTAATAAACAATGAACAAATATAAATTTTAAAAGGTATAATCTAAAGTTCAATAACTGTAAAACTCATAAAGTATATAATAACACTGCAGAGAATAATTTAAAATTTTAAGATACTAAAATATATACAAATATATAATGTGAATAACTGGAGGCACAAAGTCATAAATGGGACAATTCAATGTTAGAATAGAAATTATAAGACATTGGTGAAGTATCCTATATACACAAAAAATGGAAAACTTATCATATATTTTTAGATATTATTAGGTAATAAACATTGTTAAGATGGTCATATTAGCAATTTACAAATCCAATGTAATACTTATGCAATACAATACAATGATGAAGTAGTGACATAAAATGAGGGGCTCATTAGGTGATTATGCTAAATGAAAAGAGTCAGAAACTCATTTTTGGAATATAAATAATCAGAGAGAACAAAAACAGCAAAACAAGAAGAATAATTTAGACTATGAATAAAACACTGGTTATTGGTGGGAATTGGGGAGGGGCGAAGGAGGAAGGGGTGGGAGAGGAAAGTCACAGAGTAGTAGCACTAGAGCTTTGGAATATAGTGAGTGATGTGTGTTCACTGAGGGAAGGGTCAAGTTGTATTCTTGAAATTTCAGAGTAATGCAAACTAGTCACAAATAAATGAAACTTAAAAAATAAATTGAGAGTGCTTATTAACCTAATATAAAAGCCAGAACTACATATTTTCTTGAATAAAATTCAAGAATATCTTTGTAAAAATGAGTTGGTAAAGATGTTTCCATCTGAAGACAAAAAGAACTGCGAAGGAAAAAAAACTTGATAAATTAGGTTTAAAATGTTCTGCTCACTAAAAGATACCATTATGAAAATTAAAAGGCAAACTGAAAAATTAAAAAAAATATTCACAATGTATTTATCTCACAAAGACTCATGTCCAAAAGACAGTAGTAGGGAGGATGTGCTGAGAACTACAAGCCAGCAACGAAAGAAATAATCAGAGGGAAAAATTGGGCAAAACCCTTAAGAACTACCTCATGAAAGATTAGCCAGTAAACACATGTAAAGGTGTTTATCGTTATTAATCATCAGCGAAGTGCAAATTAAAATCACAATGAGATACATTTCGTACCCACTAAGATAACTTCTGTCTAAAAGGCTGATGATATCAAATGTCAGTGTGTGAAGCATCTAGAGTTCTTAAACATTACTGGAATGTAAATTTTTTTACATTTATGATATATAAAATTCTACAATGGTGTTGAGGAATAGTTTAACAATTGTTTATGAAGTTAAATATGAGCCTCCGTTTAGAGCAATTCTTCTAGGTATTGACCAAGGAGAAATGAAAACATATGTTCACAAAAAGATAATATTATAATGATCTTTTACATAATAGGAAAAATGGGAAAATCCAAATTATCTTTTAACAGAAAAATATAAAACAAATCTACTTGGCAGTGAAAAGGAATGAAATGCTAGTACTTGCAATAACAGTGAGGAAACTAAAAAATATCTAGATACAAAAGAATATGGATGGTGATTCCTTGTATAGGAAGTTTTAAGTCAGGCAATGCTACTTTGTTGTATAAGTAAGCAAAAAGATCATGGTGAGGTGGAAGTGACAGAAGAGCACAGGGAAAATTACTGAGGAAGTAAAAATTTATATTTATTTATTAAGGTCATTTAAGATAAATCTGGATTTTTTTGTCTTCCATATAAAGACATAATTTTACAAATAACCAACATGGAAAATCATAAATATTCAGAATTTTGAAAATCATATTTAACTTTTGATATATGCAAGAGTACCTCAATAATTTTCTAAAAATATAAAAATTAAAGTTAAAATAAGACAAACTTACAAAATAAAGTAAAAAAGACAAACCCATTTTATCAATAATAAAATATATTGTAAAGCCATAGCAATAAAAATAGTCTTTTTACTGCTCCTTTTGGGGGCATGTCTGAATATGCCCATGATCTTAGTTGATGAGTGTTGCATATCTTCTGACAGGTTCTCCAAGCAGATATTCATCCCTGTCTGCCTCCCTCTTTTCAGATTGCCAAATTCCCATGGCAAAAGAATATTGAATTTAGACCAATTACAGTGGCTTTGAAATGGTCAAATGAAGAACTCTATGTCTCTCTCTCTTTAAATTAAATGCCAGACATTATTAAGCTAAATGAGTAGGACATATTAAAAGCCAAGATGGGCCAAATGTTCAGTCACTTGGCCAAACAGCCATGTTGTGAATGCAAAAAAAGTTCTTGAAAGATTCTAATAGTGTTACTCCACCGAATGCACAAATAAGTGAAGTAGTCTCATTACATATTTTAATGATCTGGAGAGAACATCAAACCAGTTACAACATCCCCTTAAACCAAAGCCTAATCCAGAGCAAAGCCCCAAGTGCCCTCAATTCTATGAAGGTTGAAGGAGATGAGAAAGGTGGTAAAGAAAACTTTGAAACTATCAGAAATCAGTTTATGGGGTTTAAGTAAGTGTAAGGATGCAATAGAAGAGTTGATGTATAAATTGTAGTCATTTATTCTTGAGATGGAGTTGATGAAAATAGCTACATTATATAATAGTTTCTCAATGCAGAAAACAGCCATATACTGGAAGGACATGTCATCTAGATATTCATAGCTGGAGAGAAGTCAATACATAACTTCAAAGCTTCAAAGGATGGGAAAACCATTTGCTATAGACTAACTAATGCAGCCTTAAGCTGAAGTCAATACCCATTTACCATCCTGAAAATTCTAAGACCCTTAAAAATGATAGTGAGTCTACTCTGTGATCTGAAAATAGGAAAACAAAGCTTGCATGACAGTACATCTATTTACAACATCACTTACTGAATGCATTAAGTTCACTGTTGATACCTACTACACATACAAAAAAAATTATTTCAAAATGATACTGGTCATTGACTATGTACCTGGATACCTAAGAGCTCTGTTATAGATGTTCAAGGAGAGGAGGGTTGCTATCATGCCTGATAGCACAATGTTCATTTCTGCAGCCAATGCAACAAAAAGTCATTTTGTGAGTTATCATTGATGGACCTAAGCAATATCTACTGAACATCTTCTTGAAGGTGTCACTATTCCAAATGTCACTAGGAATATTATTGATTCATGAGAGGTCAAAAAATCAGTACTAAGAGGGGTTTGGAAGAAGTTGACTTCAACTGTCAAGGATGATTTTTGGAGTCAAGACTTCTGTGGGGGAAGTAGATGCAGATGTGGTGAAAATAGTAAGAACAAAAATTAGAAGCAGGACCTCAAAATGGGACTAAATTTCTGTGATCAATGATAAAATTTTAATGGACAAGGAATCGTTTCTTATGGATGAGTAAAAAAGTTGTTCCTTGAGTTGAGCGCTACTCCTCGTGAAGATGGTGTGAACATTGTTGAAATGACAAGCAAAAATTCTGAATATTATTTATTTAATAAACTTTGATGATAAAGCAAGAGCAGAGTTTGAAAGTATTGACTCCAATTTTGAAAGATGTACTGCAGATAAAACAGACAGCATTGCACACTCCAAAGAAACTTGCCATGAAAAGAGAGTCAATCAATGTGACTAACTTCATTATTATTTTACTTTAAGAAATTATTAGTCTCCCAAACCATTATAACTACCACTCTGACTGCTCAGTAGTCATTAACAATGAGGAGAGACTCTCCACCAGCTCAAAGATTACAATTCTCTGAGATGGTTAGTATTTTTTTTAACAAATAAGTATTTTAAATCAAAGTATGACATTTTTTAGACATGTTATTTGCATATTTTAAACACCCTATTATAAGGTAAATATAACTGCAAAAAGCAAAACATTAGTGTGACTCACCGTATTATGATATTCACTCTTGCTGTGGTCTATAACTAAATACTCCAAGAGGTGCCCACAGGTGCCCAGGACAGATGCATTAGCATACAGTTTATGATAAATGGGCATTATACATCATAGAAAACATTGTTTAATATGCATTGAAAAAAATGGAACACAAGAAAAATACAACTGACTCATTACCTAATATCTCTTAATTCCAGTCTAAAGGTGTAAACATCTAAAATGACCAGAATAAGATGTAGAATGTTGTCATGACATAGAGGTAGAAGAACACCCCCTAAACAGTACTTCAAAAACAGAAATCAGATAATAAAATACAGATGGATTTGGTCATGTCAAAGTTAGGTTAGTTTTCACTTTCATGGAAGATATTTGGGGATGTTAATAGATGACAGAATGAGAGAACATATTTGAGGCATTTAATACTACCAAAGAATATATTATTTAGAACATACAAGGCACACTTGTAAATCAAAAGGAAAATAGACAGCAGTCCCAAATTAAAAAATATTCAAAGGATATGATTTAGTAATTTATAACTAAGCAAACTCAAAAGGCTAATAAGCATATGAAGAGATGCTCAAACTCATTAGCAATCAGGGAAATGCTAATGAAGTAGCAAAGAGCCAGCTCTTTACCCTTACTAGACTGGTAAAATTGGAAAACTGGATAATGCCAAGTGCTGGAGGGGATGGAAGAGATGGAATTTTCATGTGCTGCTGGAAGGAATGTTGTGACATTCTGGAAAGGTCCAGTAAATATTTAAATTAGACACCACATTTCTATGTCCCAGTTAACCCTGCTTGTGGATAGATAGCTCAAGAGATCTGTACCAGCTATGCATTTGTACATGCAGTCACATGAGGCTGTTGAGCTGTTTCTGGTTCAGAGGGTTGGAGGAACACAAAGTAAGTCACAATGGAAGTACTAGAACACACATGACATGTGTGCTAGTCAACAGCAGAAACAGATCAAATATGCACATCGGAACAAAGGTAGATCTGGAAATCAGAGAACTCAGTAAAATAAGAAAGAAAATGAAATATATAACACCATTAAGGTAAATTTAAAATATTTGCACACAGATGAGCATGCCCTTTGCAAAAGAACACACAATAAATATTTTAGAATAATTGGGGGTATGAAGCCAGGACCCCAATATGGGCAGTATTGAAGCTGGAACCCCAAGATAGGCAGTATTAAAATTTAGTCATCAATATCATTAACTATGTCTGAAGAGCATAGGGGTCAAAGAGGCCTAAACAGGAAGGGTACTTTCACTTTTTTTGCAAATTCCAGGTGTGCACCCAGAAGAGAGAATGCATCACCTTGAGGGTGTGTAAAGGGAAATCGGAGCCTTTGGCTTTTAAGAAAAAGAAAAAGGAAAAAGGAAAGGAGCAGAGACTAGAGAGACAGACTTTTGCGAGGAAGAGAGACCAGAATGACAGATGGGTAAAGAGTGACCAGGCTGGGCAGAAGCCCCCTGGAAGAGTGAGCTGGTGATGGCAAGGAGCCATGGTGGCCAGAGGAAGAGTGGCCGGTGTGGAGAGTGTGGCACCACAGCAAGGTGGCATAGTGAGCTAGTACCTAGAGATGGCCAGGGATTTGGAAAGCTGATTTGTGTATCAGCAGTTGTGGAAAAAGCTTGAACCACCTTGGAGAAACAGAGCAGCTCGGTACAGTGGAGAGAGAAGCTGCAAAGGGAAGATGCAGGAGAAAGACTGGTCTTTGCAGAGTGCCTGCCTCACGTTGGAGGGGCAAAGGGCACCACCATGGCCATGTGTCTTTGGAACCTTTGGGACTGAAAATGGTAATATAACTGGCCACTTGTGGTTTTAAGGACTTTTTGTTTTCCCTGTTAATATTCCCTTGTAAATAAACCCTGTTGTTAAACTGCACTTGACTGGCAACTGCTACGCGCAGGTGGTACGAACCTGAAGCAAGCTGGGTGGCAGAAGCCACATTTTGACTGTGGCTTGTTGCTTGGTGGTTTCTGCCCTTTTTACTTGATTTCAGATAAAAGGGAAGTAAAGTGAGAGTAGAGAAAGAAGAATAAAGGAGTAATGAAACAACAGACCTACATGGGCCATGAGGATAATGAGTTGCTCAGTGATAAAGAGAAATAACTCAAATCTCTGTACCTGAGGCTTTCAAACTAGTTATGGGAATCCCTTCTCAAGAGCAGGACAGTTATCAAGAACAGAGGGGACTACTGGGTGTGGAGTCCCTGGGTAACTGAGGACTATAGTAAGGTGATTACAAAGGCGCATCCTTGATTTTTCGAAGAAGATGGTGATGATCAGAAAGTAGAACAGCCTGCCCAAGGTCACTGTCTGTAAGAAGCAATGCCGGTATTCAGACTCACTATCAAAATGCACCACCAGTTGATTGTTACTGTCCTGGTCCAAGCTGAAGTGGCCTGCCCTCTGGACAGCTGCCAGATCTTCCGCTGGCCTCCCAACTTCCTGCCCTGTCCCACAATCTACTCCACACAGTATCCAAAGCCACCCCAGACATGTAAGCCAGATCTTGCCACTTCCCAGCTCGAAGTCCAACACCATCCCAGTCCTACATCATTCGAGTGAAATCCCAAATGCTGATGTGTCCTCCCAGCCTTCAGATGGTCTGGCCTGCCTGGCTCTCCAAACTCATCTTGATCACACTCCATTTGGCATTTTTGACTCAGCCAGATGAACCTCCTTGCTGCTGCCTTTAAACACTCCCAGCTCATCCAGCCTCAGGCTCAGCATCAGCCTTTCGCAGTCCTTTTCTCTGGGGTTATTCATCACTTCTGATCTCTGTTTAAAAGGCATTTGCTAAGAAAGCCGCTTCCTGACCTGGTCTCTAATGCACCATCATCTACCTATCATTTAATGTTTTACTCTTCCTATTTTCTGTCACTTATCGCTACCTGATAGCATTTACCTGCACTCTTCCTGGCAGGTTTATTCTCATCAACTTTATTATAATGAGGGGAGAACACTCCCCAGAATCAAGTGCTTTGCAGAACCCCTGCCCCATCAGCCCTCTTCCACTACATGAGGGTGACTTTCGGATGGCCAGGCCCATAACCCATGTACACTCCACTGCACCACCCAGGACTGTCCGGACAGAATGTGAGGCAGAAAGTTGGGGCAAGCAGGAGCAACAATGAAGTTCAAGGGTGATTCCTATGCAGCAGCTTTTGAAGCTGGGACCCCAATGGGGCAGTATTGAAGCTGGAACCCCAATATGGGCAGTATTAAAATCTACGTACTGATAGCATTAGCTATATCTGAAAAACATAGAAGTACAAGAGGCCTAAACAGGAAGGGTGCTTTCACTTTGTTGCAAATTCTGGGTGTGGACCAAGAAGAGAGAATGTATCACCTAGAGTGTGTGTAGAGGGAAACTGGAGCCTTTGGACTTTAAGAGAGAGAAAAGAAAAGGAAAAAAAGGAAAGGAGCAGAGACTAAAGAGAGGCTTTGGGGGAGAAAAGAGTCATGGGAATGGTGGACCGGATGACCAGGTTGGGGAGAAGTACCCTGAAAGAGTGAGCTGGTGGTGACAAGGAGCCATGGTGGCTGGCAGAAGAATAACTGGTGTGGAGACTGTGGCACCACAGAAAGGCGACATGGAAAGCTGGTACCTGGAGATAGCCAGGGATCTGGAAAGTTTGAGTTTTGCATCAACATTTGTTGAAAAAATTTGAAGAAACTTGGCGAAACGGAGCAGCTCAGAACGCTGGAGAAGAAGAAAATAGAAGATACTGTAGAAAGACTGGACTTGGCAGAGTGCCTGCCTCATATTTGGAGGGGCACCATCATGGACATGTGTCTTTGGAACCGGTCACTTGTGGTTTTAAGGACTTTCTGTTTTCCCTGTTAATAGTCCCTTGTAAATAAACCCAGTTGTTAAACTGCATTTTGAGTGGCTACTGTACGCGTGGATGGTATGAACCTGAAGGAACCTGGATGGGAGAAACCGCATTTTAAGTGTGACTTGTTAGTTGAAGGCTTCTGCCCCATTTTTGACCTGATTTCAGTTTGAGGATCACAGGAAGAGGAAAATCACAGAACTTTAAGAGGCTGAACCAAGAGGGAGTAGATGGTAGGGGATGGGAACCCTGAGATTTCAGGATTTTAACCTTTCTGATCTTTTTGTTTCTGCTTCTGGAAAAGATGAAAACCAAACTGATCAGCTAGTTCCCCCTCACCCAGATCAGTCAGTTATGATGCTGGTTCTCTTGAGTCCCAGAGAAGAGAGATTTCACACCTGCCCTGCAAAATCCCTTTCCCATGTCTAACAGCCTTCGTGGTAAGATATCCATCCTTATTATTGGTGTAAGTTCCCCTTGCTGTAATTTTATTCCATTTCCTCCAAGAAGTGTACTATGTCTTTGAGAAATAAATAAAAAGGTAAAGTGCTATGGAAATCTATCATCATTTATACAACTCAAAAAAAGGATTTTTCCCTTGGATTACAATTATGTCTCTCTTGTTAATCCTAGTTAGCTTTCAGAATCTAGCTCTTAGGGCTGATCTTGGCAATTAGCTTCCATAAAAATGTCACTTAAAATATGTCACCCTTAAGAGAAACTATAGACAGGACCATTAAGAGGAGAGAGTCTTTGGTGGAAGGAGAGAAAAGCCTTCCCTCAATTTATTGTCATTCTGCTAAAAGTACATTCCCTATTCATTCTCAGGCCCCAAATGATGTTATTAGTAGACCTGGAAGAACTCTGATCTGGCTACCTAACCTACTTGTCTGGGCTTCCTCTAGCACCACCTGAAATGCCATGCTCATGCATTCATCCTTTATATTAGCATTACCCTCTTCGTGTCTGCATCGAGAACTTGAGCAGTGAGGATGAGACATACCAGCCTCCACTGAATCAGCAGAGGGGCAACTGCTACTTTTGCTGCTTGTGCTCAACCATCCCTCAATAACTCACCCGCCACTACATAGATGCCAGTTTCTTTACAGTAACCACCATCCATTGTATCAGCTAGTTTTTTGTTAGGAGTCACGTGTGGAATGAAGAAGAAATGAGACAGAAGAGATTGATGATAATCAGAGAGCAATCAACTCACAGACCAGGGACCATAGAGCATGCTTTGAATTGGTCCGATTTAATGCAATTATGAACATTCTTATATAGTTTGGCAGTGAATAATCACAATAATACAGTAGGGAAGCTGAAACTCAATTCAAAAGCATACATAACGATCAGCAGTATAGGCAGCAACATAGGATTCTATCTCTGGGGGCAAATCATCATCATCTTTTAGTCATAAGTCTCCTGAGACATTCCAAAGAAGTTAGGAGACTGTGTCACAGGTAAGAGATGGGTGGGCTATTGACCACCCTCTAGTGTGCGGGAGGGGGTGAGATGAGATAAAAAGTGTTCTGTTGATCTCATAGCTCATCCCTTATCCTGTTCCCACGTCTCTCAGTTTTTTTTATAATAATTCTGCCTATGAAACCATCACCAAACTTTAGTGTTCACAGAAATAAACACTCACTGCTCACATGTCTGGGTCAGCTGTGAGTTCATTTTGTCTGGGGCTTATTCACGTTTCTGGAGGCCATCTGAGGCGACTTGACTATACTCAGTATCTGTCACATGCCTTGTTAGCTCTCACATTGATGACAAAAGTGCAAAAACACAAGGCCTCTCAAGGTCTATGCTCAGAAATAATATAATTGAATGAGCTATTGAATAAATGCAACCATAAGTAAACACAAAGTAACTTATACTTACCAGACTGGAAGATGAAACATGTTGAGACACAAAGTTGTTCAACTTGAAGCTGGGACCCCAACATGGGCAGTTTATTTGTTCATAAATTGTAGGCATTGCCATTAGCTGTGTCTGAAAAACACAAGAGGCCTAAACAGGATAAGGGTACTTTTACTTTGTTGTAAATCTCAGGTGTGGAAGAGAAAATATATCACCTAGAGGGTGTGTAGAGGGAAATTGGAGCCTTTGGCTTTTAGGAGGAAAAAAAAAAAGATTAAAAATGAAAGGAATGGAGACTGGATAGACTTTTGGAAGAGGGGAGACATGAGAATGGCAGGTGGGTAAAGAGTAGCCCAAGTGACCAGGCTGGGCAGAAGTCCCCTGAAAGAGTGAGCTGGTGGTAGCAAGGAGCCCTGGTGGGAGAGTGGCTGGCAGAAGAGTAGCCAGTATGGAGAGTGTGGCACCACAGAAAGGTGGCATGGAAAGCTGATATCTGAAGATAGTCAAGAATTTGGAAAGCTGTTTTTTACATCAGTATTTGTTGAAGAAGTTTGAAGAGCCTTGGAGAAGCAGAGCAGCTCAGAAAGCTGTAGAGAGAAGAAGCAAAGAGAAGACATTGGAGAAAGAAGGAAATTTGCAGAGTACCTGCCTCAGGTTTGGAGGAGCAAAGGGGAACCATCATGGAAATGTGTCTTTGGGACCTTCGGGACTAAAAATGGTGACTGGGGTAAGATAACTGGCCACTTGTGGCCAGGACTTTTTGTTTCCCCTGTTAATTCTCCTTGTAAATAAAGCCCTGTTGTTCACATTGCTTTTGACTGGCAGCAGCTATGAGTGGGTGCTATGAACCTAAGGGAACCTGGGTGGCAGAGCCACATTTTTTTAAGTGCTGCTTTTTTTTTTTCTTGTGGCGTGCTGGTTGGTGCCTTCTGCCACTTTTGTACCCAATTTCAAACTGAAATTGGATGTTCTCATATCAGAGGGAAAGAGAATCAGCTCGTAAGCCCCCATATAGAGTGATTTTGAAAATGTCAGTGAACATAAATACAGACGTACTAATACTTTAGGAGATTAATCCTAAGTAACTGGGAAAAAAGGCACAAAGCTGAGCATACAAGACATCTAGTGCAATAGGTAAAAACTGGAGACAAGTTTAATGTCCACACTAAGAAGTGGAATAAGTTATAGTACTTCCATGCAAAAGAATATCCCATAGAAAGATTTTCTCTATACCTGAGTATCATATGTTACATGATTTTGCTTTTAAGAGATGACACATGCACCCATAGGTATATATCCACTGAAAAGTTTGAATGGAAATATTAAAGTGATAATAGACTTTATCTCTGTGTGAGGAACTATGATCCACTTTATTTCCTTTTCCTACAGTGAACCTGCTGCCATCATCACCATAACTAGCCCTCTCCCGTTTCATTACTGTGATGGCTGGATAACCACTACTACAGGAGTGGCCTCTGGCTCCCTAGCATCACCTGTTGATTACAACCTAGTATAGGTAAGACCTACTTCAGTGCTCTGGTTGGTTTCACTCTCACTGTAAGAATCTTACAGGGTTCCGTTCTGCAAGAAGCAAAATGCATTAGCAGTGACTTTCTCTGAAGGATTCCAGCAGGCCCTAGAACAGCCAGTGGCTATACCATGAGAACAGGGGCCCTGTACAGAATACACTATACGGAGCTCATTACTCAACGGTCCCCCATGGCAAACCATTTGCAAAGCAAGCAAGCTGTTTGTAGAGTGAGTAATCACTCTAACGTTTGAGTTTCACAAACAAGGAATGTTAACAGCACATTGTAAACATCATTCCTGTTAACACTGTTTTTTTCAATCCTTCATTTTCAGAGTGAAATGTTCCTTCACCTTTTCCTGATTCAAGACTTACATATATTTTGGGGAAAAAAATGTATCTGGTTAGCAAATAATGGTTTTCAATTTGTATTCCAATGTCTGGATTGGCTTTGATTTGGCCTTAAAGACTTGGCTGACCTCTTTAGGTTGCAGGTATGACAAGATTTCTTTCAGAAACACAGCTAGAAGGAATCAGGGAAATGATCAAATCCAAGGCTCATAAGTTCTTCACCAAGGTGTCCCAGGAAGCAGAAGGGCTGGGAACTGAAAATGGGCTGCATGGCTCCCAACTCTCACTTCTGTCCCCAGTCTGTTCAAGCTCCTAGGATGAAAATAATAGACTGAGTGACTCAAACAAGATACATAATTACTCAACAGTTCTAAAAGCACTGGCAGCTTCAGGGTCGGAGTGAAAGCCCACTTCCACGTTCATAGAGGTCACCTTTCTCACTGACCTCTCGTGAGCAAAGAAGAGGGGAGTCCTCTGGAGCCTCCTTTATATGGCACTAATCCCATTCACAAGGGAGCACCCACACGATCTAATCATCTCCTAAAGCATTCACTTCCAAATCCCATCTCAGTGGGGATTGGGTTTCAATATATTAATTTGAGGCTTTGGGGCAGAGGGGTAGGGAACACAGACATTGGATATATAGCACTATACCACTCTGTTTGGGACTCATGGGCTCTGGAACCATGGCTAATTTTTGTCTTCTTGATCTAGGCACTCCTGAGAGCTCTGTATTAGCATCTCCCACTCGAAAGGATGATTGTCCATTTCCCCTTATTACTCTATCTTTAGGCTATGTTTTTAGAAGTGGACGGTCATAATGATTATACCTTGATGAATTAAATAATTTGTCATTCAACATCCTAAAGCTTTTCACCTTAAAATCTACTTATCTAATTAAGAGCAACTTTCTTTTGTTGAGCATTTGCATGATGTGATGTTTCCAATCTTTGCTATGAAATTTTCAATATTTATTTTGCAATTCTGATAAACAATAAATAAATAGATTTTTAAAATTAAGTTTGATTTTCAACAGGGTAATGTTTATTTTAATAGGTTAGTTGAAGACATTTATACCTGGCTATTAATTTTTTTATCATTTGCATGTTTCTCGTATTTTTTTCTTTTTCAAAAATCTTTTCCACTGATAGAGTTACACTCTACTTCCCCTCACCTTCATTTCTGTTTCCTATGCTAGTTTCATAGTTACAACATGCTTCTAGTCATTATTTTAGTGCTTGTTTGGAAGTATCAAACAAGTATCTACTTCCTTTCTCTACAGCACACAGAACCATCTTCATTGCTAATGGTGTAGAGAGTTTCCATTCTACCTCTGTTGAAGAGGTGGGAGACAGAAAAGGAAAGGGGTAGAGGTCAACCCCACCACACTAAGAATATTAATAATATTCATTCACATCTTGTTTATTTTAAAACTTTCACTGAAATAATTTTACTATATGTTTGCATCATGCTCCTTTCGAAAAGTATCTTTAGTGCAGAACATTTTCAAACAATGCAGAAAAGGAAAAATAAAAATCATTCAAATACTGTCAACCTTGAGATAACTAGATTTGGATGACCATTCATTCATGTAACTATATGAAGAGATATGATCGATAGAAATATAGACTTAGACAATCTACACATTTTCAGACATAAAATTTTCACAAATGGATTTATATTTTTTTAAATGAAAGAACTATTTTATTGATTTTTTTGAGTTTTTCTCACTTCCCTCTTAGCCTAATACACATACCTTACAAAATCAATGCATTAATCAATATATTATCTGAATATCCTACCTTAATTTTTTCAGATTCATTTTCATTTGACCATAGAAAGATAAATACAGTGAAATAGTGAGAAAAAAATGAAGGGAAGGAGAAAGAAAAAGGAGGAGGGAAGAAGGAAGGAAGGAAGGAAGGAAGGAAGGAAGGAAGGAAGGAAGGAAGGAAGGAAAAGGGAAGGAGTTAAGGAACAAATAGCTAATTTCAATCATTCCTTACTTTGTAAAACTAAGATTATATATTTTTTCTCTGAAGTTTGATTTTCCCCACCTTACAGTCCATAGTAAATCCTCTGTCATCAACTGCAAAAGATCTAATTCAGTCTTTGTAGGTTTTCATTACAGAAATGTGCATATATGAGTAAAATGTAACAAACTCTCACATCTCCCACATATCTATCACCCAGATTCAACAATTATCAACATGGATATCTGGCCCATTTTGTCTCATGAACCCTTCTTATGTTAGGCAGAGTCATGGCACCCAAAATTTGTCTATATGCTGTCCCTAGGACTATGTTACCTCAAAAGGAAATTGGCAAATGTGATTAAATTAAATTCACCAAAATGAGATTACCCTGGATTATCTAGGTGTGCCCAATCTAATCTCATGACTTCTTACAACATTCTTGACTGTGGTTAGAGATAAAGACAGTCACTAGGGAAGAAAAACCAACCAGAGATATGCAGCTTTACTAGATTTGAAGACAAAGAGAGGAACACAAACCAGGGCCTCTAGAAACTGGAAAAGCAGGGAAATGAACTTGCCCCTAGAACTCTCAGAAAGAGACACAGTCCTGTTCACACCTCAAGTTTAACCCCATGCAAATCAAATCAGGCTTCTAGCTTTACAGAACTGTGATGATAAAAATGTGTGGGTATTCGTGGGCTTCTAAATTTGTGATAATTTGTTACAGCAACAACAAAAATAAATACATCTCCCCACTCCCTCCCGCCCATTTTTCTGTTTTTTTCCTTCTTTCATTCCTTCCGCCCTTCCCTTATCTGCCTCCCTTTCTCCCCTATTTCTCTCCTTTTCTTTTTGGCAAGGGTACAGTATTTTATAACAAATTTCAAATATAATATTTTACTCAAAAATACTTCACCATATATTTCAGTGATGAGAGTTTAAAAAGATTAATCAGAATATCTATTTCACCTTACAAAATAAGTGATTGTTTTATTACCATACAGTAATCTGTGCTTAGAATCTTTTCTTTGTTGTCCCCCCCCAAAAAAAAAATTCTCTTTTAATACTTGGCTTGCTTGATCAGATTCTGAAAAATTTTGAATTCATAATGGTATTCCTTTCTCTCCCTTTAAGCAGGTTTTGGTGTTTTTGTTAATTTTTGTGAAAAACTTAGCCATTTGCTCAGTAGAATTTAGGGCAGTTGAAATTAAGGTGGTCGTATCTTTAAAGTATCACTGTGTTCCTCTGCCTCTTATATTTTCTTTAGCCTGCCAGTTCGATCTAGAAGTTTGATGAACTTTAGAATGATTCTTTTGACTTCCTGTTGCTGTTCTACTTTAAACGACATTGAGAGGTTTTGGATGCTCAGGTTGTGCTGGTCATATACCCACTATAACATTTCCCTATAAAAACCTTTCACCCTGTAACACTAGAATCATTGACTAAATCTGCTAGTCTATTAACATTGTCTAAACATCACTAAAGCTCATTTGAATTATATTTTATGTGTTTGAATCTTTTGCAGTTTGATAATTACTCTAGTGTCCCTAACTTTAACCAATGGGCACCCCTGTGATTGATTCCTGTGTTGTTCGACATACCCCATTAACTTCGGACGGTCTCCTTAGAATGAAAGCCTATTTGGACTTGACAACCTAGGAGATGGGGTAAATTCACTCTTTTTCAGGTCTGAATGATTATTTTATGAGCTGAGTGTCAGGCAAAGTAGCTGAGGGCACTTAGCTGCTTCATTTTCCTATCAGCATATGTCTTCCTACACACTAAAGACATCTCCTGACCTCTTAAGTTTAAGATACTTCTTTTGACCTCTTTCCTGCCAATCAGGCAACTGAGAGAGGTTTGGAAGTCAAAAGGTTGGAAGAATTTTGTTCTGATTTTTTCTCATTTCAGCTGCTGTCACAGAAACTGCACCCTGGTAGCTGCATAAGGAAAGGAGTGACCTGTGCCCAATCTCATGGATAGCAGTTCTTTTGCTGCTTTAGAGTAGACTCCTGCCAGGTGTCATGGATCCAGCAATGGGGCTGTAATTTCCTGAATATCTTTGGATTGATTCGTCAGCTTTCGCTAGGTTATGCTGTTTACTTATTTATTTATTTATTTATTTATTTGTTTGTTTGCTTACTTATTTATTTATTTATTTTTAATCTTAGAGTCTAATCACAAAGTGGTTTCTCTCTGATCTTGCACATAATCTTTGGGATTGATTTGCCTCCACCCCACCCCTCTGTTTTCATTATTCTGGAATCCAGACTGATAGAGTAGTCCTTATCTAGGACATGCCATTGTTGGGACAGATTGAAAAGAGAGATGGTGAGCCACACAGAGGCACTTAAAGCTTTTATTTGGAACTGACCCACAAGACTCCCACTGGCATTTCATTGCTCAAAGTGAGTCAATTGGCCAAGCATTATGTTAATGGGGTGAAAAAGTTTAATTTTCTGACAAGGAAGGGAAATGAACAATTGAGAGCAACAATATAATCTGCCATTGTTGCCATTTGTACCAAAGAGAGCAGCAACCTGGGAGTGTCATTTCTGGATTGGCATCCTAAAAGTCATTCTTGGAAATTCAATACAGATCCTGTTCCTGCAGCCCTCCAAGACAGGATACTTCCTAGGCGTCCCTATCAATTCATTTTGGTCCCAAATTAACTGCAGTTTCAGTCTCTGTGTGGATGCCTCCCAATGTAGGCACTGAATATGATAGATAACACAGACAATCATGTTTGTTTCAGGTTTTTTTTTTAAATTTTGTTATTAAATATGATGTTGCAACAAAATCCTTCAAAGTATATTCTTAAATGCTCTATATTCCTGTGGGACAGATTTCTAGGTATGGGGTTACAGAGCCAGAAAATATAGTTTCTGTAAATTATAATCATTTCCATATTTTTTACAAATAATCAAAGCAATTATTATTCCCACTATTCTATTGCATATTTGCCTGTGATTTGTAATTAACTCTTAAATATGTTTTGCCACCTGGTAGGCAAAAAATGCTATTTCTTGTGTTCTCTAATTTGCATGTCTCAGACCACTAGTGAGACAGACCACATGCCTTTCTTTTTGTAACAGATTAATTGAAGTATAATTTACATACCATAGATTTCACCTATTAAAATTATGCCTTTCAATGATTTTAGTAAATATATAGAGATGTGCAACCAACCCCATAATCCAACTTATATTTTTTTCCTCATTTCAAAAAGTTTCCTCATGTCTGTTTATATTAAAATCCTTCTCCTATTCCAATTCCTGAGAACAATTAATCTGATATTACTTTGTCATTTTCCTTTGAGAACATTTTATATAAATGGAACCATATAGCTTTTTGTGTCTGGCTTCTTTTACCTAACACAATGTTTTCAAGTTTCATCCATGTTGTAGCATATAAGAACAATATGTCCCTTTTCATTGCTAAATGCTATTCCATTGCATGGATATACCACATTTTGATAATTGATTCATCAATTAATGCACATTTGGATTATTTCTATATTGGACTATTCTAAATGATGCTATGAAAATTTGTGTGCAATTCTTTGAATATGTGTGTATCTGTATATATGTATACTTTCATTTTCATTGTAGTATATCTTAGAGGAAATGAAGAGTCATACAGTAAGTTCATATTTAACTTTTTAAAAAGTGTCAAGCTTTTTTCCAAAGTGACAGTATCAATCTATTTTTTTTATCATCAGTGTGCAAGAGTTTCTGTTGCTTCATACCTTTACTTGTACTTGACTATCATTTTGAGTTGAGCCATTCTAATGGGTATATGATGACATCCCATGTTGTTTTGAAATTGCATTCCCTGATAATTCATGACACTGGATACTTTTTTTGTAGCTTGGTGCTTATTGCTATATGCCCTTTGATGAAATGTCTTATATTCTTATTGTTGAATTGTAAGATTTTGTACATTTTGAATAGAAATAATTTACATATATATGACTTAGAAATATTCTCTCCTTGCTGTGATTAATCTGCTGGTGCTTATGCCCCACTTACCTGGTAGAAGCATGTGGACAAAAGCATTTAGAGAGAGGGAAATCAGAAATAAGAGCTGTCCCGGGCAAGGATGCCATAAACTCCCACTGTTCTTATCTGCAGCTCAGCAGATTTTGCATAAACACACACTTCTCAATATGTTGTTTACCTCTGGTCAATTTCCAGACCTCTGAAATGGTTGTTTGGACAATGTTTTTAAGTTTTTTGTTTTGAAGAGAGGATTCACGGATTTCTTCACTTCCCAGAGGCAGAAATTGTTAGCTATTGTTCTTTATGTTTATGCCAATTTGGAGTTGGGCCTCTTTCTCAACAGTCCCATCCAGTGTCAGGGCAGTGTTCTATTGTCTTGGATTGAGATTGGGTCTTGTGCTCCCTGAATCACTTGCAGTGGCCACATAATGCTTTGACTGGCCACCTCTGAGTGCTATGTCCACTCCCAGAGAAGTAAAAAATGGGTTAAAATTAGGTGGTTTTTCACCTTCTGCACAAAGGAGAGTCTATAACCTTGAGATGTTAACAAACAATAAAGGAACCTTGCATCTGTAGTATTATATTCTTTGTGTGACTAAGGCACTTAACAGTGTAAAGGAGCTGGGCGGAAAGCAGTTGCTGTTCAGACTTTCAGGGGTATAGTCTCTCTGCCTGCCTTCCTACCTGCCTTTATGCATGCATGCCTGTAGGTGTATGGTACTCCCTGTGTCAGAATAAAGGCACATTTGCCCTAATCAAAAATGAACTTGCTGGACCTGACATGGTTGAACAACACGGGTCCAAAAAAGAAAGCATTCTTACAACCCCTAACCTAACCTTCAGAAGTGAATTGGGATGATTTTCCTTGAAAGAAGCCATGATGCTAAGTGACAGAAACAGTCAATGTTTACGGGAGGTTCCGTTCAGAGTTGTGAATCCCTGTATGAAGCCCTTATATCACAGACCAGTACCAACACCCACAATGTCTACCAGCTTCAGAGAAACCCTGCTTTGCCATGCAGGCATGCTGAATTCTTAATGATACTTGGCAGACAGAGCCTCCCACCATACAGGCATAGAAATCAGACTTCGGATGGTTGCAGATTTCAGTACACTCTCAGATCTGATCCAGTTACAAACTAAGAACTTAGCATTCTAAATGTCTCTCTAATTTTACATTTTACTTTTTCTTATGTTTCCTTTTAGTATCTTGCTTCCTCTATTTCAGCAATATTCTATCTTAACATTCCTTCTCCCCTCCCCATTCTAAAGACAACTCCGTTCTGCTTCTGTCATTCTCTGTTTCTGTCTTTGTGGTTGCTTGCTCTCTTTCTCCCTTTCTATTATCAGCATCTATTTGTAGAACACCCACAATAGTCAGACACTTTGCACAGCTACATATTACAAAAACAAAGATGAATTAGCTGCAATCCCTTCCCTCAAGTTTGCAATGTCTTTGCCAGAAAGAACCTATCATTCTTGGAGCAGCTTATAGCAGAGGTATAGCATGTAAGTGCAGTGAGTATTGCTGACAATACAGGTTTTGCTTCCACCAAAGCTGGCCTTGTGCACACAGATTAGCTGATAATCTCTAGAGTCCAAGAAGGTATCCAAGTCCCTTCTTTGATGTACCTAGAAATTTACACTTTACCTCTTTGCACTCCCCCAAAATCCCATAAGTGAAGAATCACTAGGACTTTGACCATCAAGCATCTAAAATAGAAGACAAATGCATTCTTAAGAAGAGTCTCATCACCCTAGATGGGGGGTAGCAGCTTTGGTCTGGTGGGGGAGGGATTCTAGAGCAGGTATCTATGTTAAGGAGATGGGTCTATTGGGGGCTCCTTCGTGGATATCATGCACCTGAGATACAGGGGGAAAGTGGGTACAGAGGAAAGAAGAGGATTAGGATGAGGAGCGGAGCTTCAAGAGTTGATACCATACATTTCACTTCTGTGACAAGGACCTTTCAGAATACCTTTGATCTGTTATTCCTTATTTAATTTTCTTCTTCCTTTCATTTCCTTTCCCACTTAACTGCCGGTTGATGAGCTGTAGTTTATATGTTACTTAGATGTTAGTGACCTAGAGAAAACATTTCGACTTTTGTTGAAGTTTCAAAACTGTGCAGTTCTTGTGATCAGTGTTGCTAATGTCACAGGCTGTGAGTAACTGTAAAGAAAAGCAAAATCTTCCACTCTATCATGGGCGCCATGCCAACATAGTGAGTTATCACAAGGACAAACCAAGTACAGAAACACCCCTTTGGGGAGGGGAAAACGGAGAGGATTATTCATGCTATGGAAATTTTGAGCACTTGAAAAAATAGATCTCATAGAAGGGAGATAACACAGTGTGGAGGGGGAGGAACTACCTCACCTTTTGAGTGTGAAATTAGTTTACCTTCGTTAAGGCGCCAATCCCATGGAAACTATAAATATACCATCCTGATTATTTAAGAGAAAAACACTAATTTTCAAGTTTGTGCTATTTCTAGCAATTCCAATCTGCTATGCAGGAAGTGTGAGAGAGCTGATAATTAAGGAACACTATGTTAGGCGATGATAACACACCGCCTCTGGATCCCAGCTCACGGTACCTTGTAAATGTGACAAAATCAGATTTGATACTGCTAAAATGTCAGGAATACATGCTGGCAATCCTCCTATTTCAATACAATTCAGTGATGCTTAACTTCGCATTGCGATCCTTGTGTCAGTGTTCCTTGTCGTAGAGTAGATAATGTGAAATGGAGATAATTATTACAAGAAAATATCAAAAAGCCACAAACTGAAATAAGTTACCCACCACTTCTCCCGCTGCTCTGTGTCATTGAACTGAGTATATTGCACAACCTGCAGTCATGGGAATGAGGTTGGTTGATCAAGTTCCTCATAACCAAAGGGACTAAGAAGCATTGGAAATTAAACTCATGATTGTCTTTATCCACCTGCCTATCCCTAGGCACTTCTGATGACCTAGCAGTCACTATGACCCCAACATGTTTTATTTCCAGATCCCTCCTAGTCCAAAATGCAAGTTTCTGGCTGTTCCCCTTCCTGTTTAAGAACTGTTCTCCCTTTACTTCTACATTCAGTTCCATTCTGTGGCATAAGGCCAGGTGCTCGAAGATCTTCCCCTGACCATCTCTCCAGTCAGTTTCCCACAATCCATCACCCCATCAGGTGCACTTTGCACTTTGTCCCCAAACCAGGAGCATCAGACCAAGTAGGACCCATAACTCACGCTGTTCTGACTTCATACTTGTTCATGCCAGCCTACCCACCACCTTTTCCTGGAATGCTACCCCTGTAAAACTGTGCAGGAGGCATCTCCTCCAAAATGTCTTCTGTGAGCCCACAGAGAGGAATAGACATGCTTTCTCTGAGTTCTTCTCATCCCTCCATCTGTCACATCATATTGCTCTTTACCTGATGGCTAGAAGGCCCCTTGATGTAGGAACAGTATGTCGTTCATCCTCTTTGCCCAATGTGGAAAAATGATAACAGACAGCATGAATATTTTGCATAATTTTTTCTGGAATTTGAATATGGGTGTAGATTTAATTAAGTTACCAGTGAAGTTGTATGAATTCAGATTCTGTATGTGGGGATTCCTTCAATCCTTGCAGTTATACTAAATGAGCAGTGATTAGATTCAAGCATTTACCCAAATATATCATAAAATTATAGAATCAAAGATTATATATAGTCATATGCAATAAATACTGTTCTGTATTCTAAAATTTACATAACTGTCATTTTTTTTTCTTTCCCCCCTCAACAGTGTCATTCTTGATGTTCCACAACATGTATTATTTTTTCACTCATTGATGCAGTTTTTAGATTTATCAATGTTGAGCCATTTAAAATACAACTCATTCATTTTCATTGTTGTAATGTATTCCATGTGATCAATACATCAGGGTTTATATGTTCATGACATTTTCTTGCTGCGATATTTAATCAATATGCAGTGTTCCTCTTATTCCTAATAATATTCTCTTCACTAAATATAGTTTTCTCTCACATTGAAAATGCCGCTCCATTTTCCTCCTTTTGATTTGTGCTTGTAGATATATATTATTCATCTCTTTATTTGCAAATATTCTCTGTGGCTTTGTAATAGATATGTCTTTAATGAACAACAAAAATCTTGACTTTTATTATTTGTAATAAATTGTCTCTATTTAGATAGATGATTTTTAAACTTGTGAATGCTGATATAGACTTATTTCTTATGGCATAATTTTTATTAACTGTTTCTTTTGTTCTTTTCATTTCTTTTCTTGACTTTTTTTACTTTTGTTGAATTAATATGGTTTTCTTTATTCTTTCTGGTTTAAAAGGAATAAACTATTTTTAAGCCCTATTTTTGTTTACTTTTCATTTTTAAATAAAAACAATTTACTGTAATATAATCATCTATAACTCATCTATTTAAAATGTGCAATTCAATGGTTTATAATAAAATTGTAGTGTTAGGCAACCCCCCCCCAATTCATTTTAAAACATTTTATGAAACTCCCCCTTCCCCAAGAAGAAAACTCATACCTATTAGTGATCACTTCCCACTTCCCTCATACCCTTCCATCTCAGCCTTAGGCAAATGTAATCTAATTTCTGTTTTTACGGATTTACCCATATTGAGCATTTCTTATCAATGGAGTTTCACACCAGGTGACTGGCTTCTTTCACTTAGCATAATGTTTTCATGGTTCATTGAAGCTACAGCTTGCATGAGAACTTCATTTTTATTGCCAAATAATATTCCGCCATATGGATATGCCACATTTTATTTATTCATTGGTCAGTTGATGACCATTTGTGTTGTTTCCACCTTGGGAACAGTAGAAATAATGCTTCTATAAACATTCAGGTACAAGTTACTGTGTGAGCATATGCTTCCATTTCTCTTGGACATTCCCAGGAGTAGAATCTATGGATTGCATAGTAACTCTTTGTTTCACCTGTAGAGGACTTGCTGGACTACAGTTTCATAATGCAGAGCACCTGTACTATTTCACATTTCCACCAACACTGTATGAGGATTCTAATTTCTTCATCTTCTAGCAATATTTGTTGCCTGGCTTACTGATTATGGCCATCCCAGCGGGTATGAAGTGATATCTAATTGTGGTTTTGATTTGCATTTCATCGGTAGCTAATATTGTTGAGCACTTTTCAAGAGTATTTAGCCATTTTTATATCTTCACACATGCTTATTCATAAACTTTGTCCATCTCAAATTAGGTTATTTTTCTTTATATTGTAGTTGTAGTTCTTGACATATTCTAAATAAAAATCATCTAATGACATGTAACTGGCAAAATTTTCCCTCCTGCCTATGGGTTATCTTTTTTTTTTTTTTATGGAGTTCTTTGCAGCACAAAGGTTGTTAAGGTTGATGATACTCAATTTATCCAATTTTTTCTTTTGTTGTTTATGCTTTGTTATCATATCTAAGAAATTATTGCCTAATCTGAGGTTATGAAGATTTACACCTGCTTTCTTCTTTATTTTTAAAAATACACATTTAATTGCACCATTATTTTATTTAGTCTTTTTCAGAAAAATCTATTTAACATGCTTCAGACTCTCTCAGTGTCTCTAAATTGCTTTTCATTTCATCTGACTATGATGTTCCCAAAGGAGGCAAGTCTACCACCTAATTAGTGAATTTCTTCTTCAACTTCTACTCTAAAGTTGAGCCCATTAGTTTTTGTTTTGATACTTTTTGTTTATATACCCAGGATTCCAGATTGCTTTTTTTTTCATGTCCAGTAGGTCTTTTTAATTTTGCCTGTTTAACCTGACAAATTTCTATTTTATCCATAGATATTTCTTTATCTTTTTAAGGATCCTAAGTATACCTTTTCAAAAGTAATTTTCACATTGTCATTTTTATATCACCTGGATTGGTTCTGCTCACAATTGTCAATCTTTCTTAGCATCAATTTATTGTTATTCTTTGGAATTTTCATTTACAGTTTCACCTTGAATAAGAAGGGTTACTGTAATGTCTGTCTCCCAATTCAGCTGTGTTCCAGAACCAGAATGCACGTTGATGGCTCATAATCCCTCTCCAATGGCGATATTTTAGGTATTTCCAAATTTTTCTGATAAATTGTGAGCTAGGAGTTCAAACTTGTTTCTCTGAATCCAAACCCCAGGTTCTTTCTCATGTGGTCAGCTGCTCTGAGGAGAGTGCAAGTGACCTTTTGGGGACACTTGAGTTCAAATTTGAGACAAGATCCACAGTCACAAGAAACAGAGTTGCTGCTTTCAAAAGTGGTTTCAGATAAATATATTTCATTTGCATGATTCACATGCACACTGGTGATTGCTTCCCGGAAGCAGCATGATATACCCAGAGGAGTCATCCTAGCTAGAGTGGTATCATCTCTGCCCCTTACGTTCAGGGTAAGTTGGACAGATTATGCCACATATGAGCGCCCAAGTGCTTAGCAATAAAGCAGAGTCAGAAAGGCTTGTCTTATAAGTTCCAGCAAGGATTCCAAGAGCTAACTCACAAAACAGGTAGTCAGAATTAGAGGTTCTTGTTTCACTATTGTGAAAGTTGGATATTTTGTACAGGGACCTTTATGTTGCTGGGCTCACACTTTCCCTCTCTTTTTGCCTGGAATCTGAAGAAAACACATCCAGGACAATCTAGGATATAGCACATCAGACATTATGTGAGCCATCTCCTTGCTGATCAAGGCTATGGGAATGGTAGGACAGGGTGGCAGAGTGAGGTAGGACCAGTACCCACGAAGGCCCACAATTCTTATCCTCATTTTCCCTTGACAAAATGGACACCAGCAGACCTAAGGGACGCACTACTTCTAGGTGACAGCTCCATAGGCTGTCAGAGACTATGAAACAAGTCTCAAGAGAATGTAATTGTTTCAAAGAAATTAAAACTAAATCAGAGACTTGGGATTTTTCCCTGAAGAATGCATTTTAATTCCAATTTTAAACTAGCTTAAACACTAAGCCTCCTTAAAATAAGGGTTACCTCTTGAGTCAGGCAAATATTTTTTTTTCGTTATTGATTTATAACATTAAGGGGATAAGTTCACACATGCTCAGATGTATGTTGCTCAGTTGTATGTCCAACCATCAAAGCACCCACAACCCTTTACACTATGCCCTGGAGCCCCTTAAAACTTTTGTTTATTCCTTTAACTTCCCACCCACTAAGGCAGCTTTAATTCTGTAGTCATACTGCTAGAGCTTATTCTGGTTTAGTTCTGCCAGTTTCTTTGTGGATTTTTTTCTTCTCTATTCCACATATAAGTGAAATGATCTGTATCTATCTGTTTACTTATGATCTATTTTATTTGCCATAATACCTTCCAATTACAGCCATGTTGTCACAAATGGCAGGTGTTCATCTTTTTTATAGTTGAGTAATATTCCATCGTATGTGTATGTGTATCTGTTTGTGTATCATACCTTCCTGGATCAATTTTATGTCAATTGGCACTTTGGTTACTTCTGTATTCTAGCTACTGCAAATAGTGTTGCAGTAAACAGGGTGTGTATATTTCCCTTCAAATAAGTGGTTTTATATTCTTCAAGTAGATACATAAGAATGAAATTGCTTAATCATATAATAGATTTATTTTTCCAAATATTGAGGAGCTTCTATACGTTTTTCACAGAAACATGACCAGTCTACATTCCCACCAAAAGGGTTTCCTTTCCCCATACCCCCTAGTTAGTGAATCTTAGATAGGGAACAATAACATAGCCCATAAAAAAAAAATGTTGAACTGTATTTCATTGAGATTAAAAACTACTAACAATGTTAAAAAGTTTTTAAAAATAATCCAAAAATTCAGAGAAAATATTTACAAACCATATAACTGATAATGGGCATGTATCAATAAAATATATAAAAAGTTCTAAAAACTCAGCAATAATAATATAACACAATCTTAAAAATGGACAAAAGATTTTAACAGCCACTTAACCAAAGAAGATACATAAATGGCTAAGGAGCTCAACATTGTTTGTCATTAGGAAAATGCACATTAAAAATACAGTGAACTACCACCACACACTTATTAAAATGGAAAAAATGAAAAATGTTCACTATGCAAGCATTGGTAAGGGACTAGAATTTTCATACACTGCTGGTGGGAATGTAAGGTAAAAGAACCACTTTGGAGAACAGTTTAGCAAGCTTATTAAAAAAATCAAACTTACTGGCTTCCTAGTATTACCCAAGAGAAAAGAAAGCATGTGCTCACACAAATGTGTACCTGAATGCTGTAGCAGTTTCATTAGTAATAGCTCCAAACTAGAAATGATACAAATGCCCATTCACAGGGAATTGATAAAAATGTTCTATAACCACACAATGGAATACAGCTCAGCCAAAAAATGGAATCAACTATTGATACACATGCCATAGAAGATTCTCAAAATAGTTACGTTGAATGAAAGATGCCAGACAAAAGAGAGTGCCTTCTGCAAGACTTCATTTAGGCAAGACATCATTCAGCAAGTGTAAACTAGTGTTTAACAGCAGGGACCTGGGGAGTGGTTATCAGGAGCTGAGCAAGCAGGTGGGAGAGAGCACAGAAGAGCATATGGAAACTTGAGACAAGAAAGTTTTATCTTCTTGTTTCAGAAACTTGAGACAAGTTCATGGGTGTGTATATCATGCAAGTTTTATATATCATTCACAGTTTACTGTATGTCACATCTCAATAAATACATTAGTCAAAGGAAGAAGTGGAGAAGACATACGGTCAGTGATTTTCACCTCCTAGACATTAGCCAATATTCAAAAGTATGTAAATATTTGAGGAAATAAATCTCATTGAAAAATATTTCATATTGGTAAGTTAAAAGTGTATGAAAGCTTTCAGGAAAAATTTTTAGATAAGTTTCAATAATTCCTAAAATTTGATGCTTGGAAAGCATTTGTTACATGGTCCTATTATCTCACCCCTTAAAGTGTTTGATGGAACTACATTCAAATCTTCTGTCTTTGTCCAGTTCCAGTCATCTTCCTACCCTACCCACCTTGCTGCATCCTTGGCAAACATGTCTTATCAGATTTGTGACCATTGTCATTGCAACCTGTTTCCCTTCAAGTTCTTGGTCCTGAAATTTCCTCTCTGTCCACCACTCCTGTCCCTTTCTTGCCCTTCAAGCTGCTGGATGGACTAGGTTTTAATTCAAACACTAATCAGACACATCTAGTACTCTGTATAGGGATTGAAGGTAGAAGCAGGAAAAATGATCCAATTTTCTTCAGCTTGTTTTCTGATCTGTACATAGTATCATAGATTCCTTCAGCTCAAGTGGCTTCCACAGGTAGCTCAGAGAATCTCCATGGAAACTTTCCTGACCACCCTCCAGTTGGGTTGGGTATTCCCCCACTCCTCTTGGGTTCCCATTATCACTCCACCATTTTCTTTACATTGCCTTTCCTTTTTCCAGTTCATAGTCATTTCCCCATATGGGCAGCTCTGGAGAACAGGAAACAGGTTTTATCCATCTCAGTATCCTCAGTATAAGAGATAGGCACCCGAACAGCTAATTTAATTAGGACAGTGAGCCTGGCAGCACCTGAGCTGTGTTTGCTTTGGCTTCCCTCACAAACGTGGTTCCCTGACTTTTGATTTTTATCTTCTTGGTTTGGAAAGAAGCCTTGACCCTATTCTCTGATAAACTTTTAAGACTGACTAAGCCTTAAAGACATAAACACTAAAGAAGAATCCATTTATTCTTTTTAGATGAACTCTAACCTGCTTTCCAAATATATTACATTTCTCAATCCTACCCAGCAGCCAGAAAGCTATGTTAGCTATGTTTCTTGAAAAGAAATCTCAAGATTTGCACCCCAAATATCTGGCCAATTCACTTCCCCTATGTGGCTGCTAGGTCCTCCAAGTAACACAGCAGAATAACTGCTCCAGGAAAATTCACTTCTGTAGAAGGCAACTCCCAGTTATCCTCATGCCTGGGGGGCAGAGTAGAGGGCGATATTTTCTGGGACTCCTTCTACACAAGAGAACCACCAGTGTCCACTGCAGTCTCCTCTGGTTCATGAAAGGACAGTGCCCACTGAGCAGGAAACGTATCAGATTCAGACTACAGTGGCCCTAGGAGATATACAGTGGGTATTGGCCATCTCAGCTTCCATTTCTGTCCTTAACCCTTTTTATCCCACTCTACCTGCTTAAGGGGGAAGGTGATTATTCATTAAGACTCTGGTTCGTGGGTCCTTGGCCGAGACTGGAGTTTGTCAGTGCTGGAAATGGGAGGGGAGCGGTGGGCAGGGCTTATGGTGACACACTGGATCTATGGACTACAAGGTAAGGTCAAGAAGAAAATTCAAGATGATGGTAGACTTTTTTTATTTTTGAACCCCCCACTCATGACAAAGGAGCCCTTGTGCAGAATTCTAAGGAGAAGCTGACATGCCCCAAGGCTTCATGGGACAGGACAGGTGCAAGCAGTGTCAGCTCTGGTTTGGTGAGATCTGCTGCTCCCACTTAGAGGACACAGGATCCAGTGCCAAGGGAAGAGGGAGGAGTCTTTTCTGCAAAGCCTGAGATGGGGATATCTGACCAACCAACACCATGTGGCACTGAGCTGAGAGCAATATAGGACATAGAACAGCCACTACTGCTGCTCAGCTCTCAACACCACCAGAAAACTACAATCTACCTCTTTCTTCACTTCCTTCCCTTCAGTGCCCCTTCCCTACCCACCATTGAGAGCCCCTCAGCCTGACCTGCGCAGGCACTGGAGCTGTGCCCACTGACAGGGACATGGAATGCGAGCCCAGAAGTCAAGGGAACAGTAACATGAAGGAAACTAAGCAAAGAGGCAGAATTCTTCTTAATGAGGATGTGTCAGTGAAAGAAACAGGAGGAAAATGAAATTAAAAGTTCACAGAGACTGCATGAAGTTATGCAATTAGAGAATAAAAAAAGGAAATTCAGTAGAATCTTGAAATTCTGAATTGAAAAATGAATTTGCAGAACTAAAAAATTAAAATTGAATCAAGTTTATAATCTAAGGCATCAAGTAAGAGAAATATCTTATTACACAAGAGCAAAAAATACAAAAGAAAAAAGTGAAAATAATGAGTCACAGAGAATAGATTCGGTCTACGGTGCAAAATACAGTTTCAGAAGGATATAAATGAGCAGACCTACAAGAAGCAAAATGGAAAAGAAGGGAAAATCCTGAGTTGGTAAAGATAGAAAAAATTTAATTGAAAAGGCACATATGTATCTTGCAGAATAATGAGATAAGTAGGTAGACAGATGTAGACAGACAGACAGACAGACAGACAGACAGACAGACAGACAGACAGACAGACAGACAGACAGACAGACAGACAGACAGACAGACAGACAGACAGACAGATAGATAGATAGATAGATAGATAGATAGATAGATAGATAGATAGATAGATAGATAGATAGATAGATAGATAGATCTGACAAAATATGTAACTTTGAGTGTGAAGAGATTTGCTCATAGGCTTTCAGAAACAGTGAAAAGATTAATTTTAAAAACAAGATAATAAGAGAAGCAACAGTTCTCATCCACAACTTTGGAAATGGGAAAATAGTAAAAGAATATTATATCTAGCTTTTCAAGAACAGCATTGTGATCCAAGAACCTTAAACTATAAAATAAAAAATTCATATGGAAAGACACCTTGTTTGTTTTTCAGTTCAAGGAGAGTCATAATGTCTGCCACGAAGACACTTCTAAGTAAATTATTCCTGGAAGCACTCTAATTAAAAAAAAAATCAGAACAAAATATGTCAAGGTAGGATGAAATATTCAAGTAGTAAGAGTCAAATACAATATTAAGCTCTCATTTTGTCAGGACAAAATGTTAGAAAGATAGTGCCTGCCCTCCAGAAACTCCCATCAGTTTGTAAGTGTGAAGATTAGGTGGGGTGATGGGGAAGAGATGCACTCACATCAGTACCACTTTGTCTGAGTTGGGGGTGACCTTGAAATGAGAACTAAATGCAAGAAGAGAACGTTGCATACTTATAGAACACTCTGAGAGAAGACACTGTACCTAGGAAGAAAATTAGCTTAGTGTGTTTCACTCATTAGGAAAGCAAGTTGCAGTGGCTGGGCATGGGGAACTTGGGCAGGATGGAGTCAGGATGACAGAGACCACATGAGCCATGAAACCTGGATTCTTCCTCTTACTCTACACACGGCTGTCTAAGGCTCCTTGGACATTGGATAATACCCTGAGTGTTCCAGTCACTGCAGTGTGAACAAAAAGGATACTCAATTCTACCCAATAAAAACCACCATACACATTCCACCTTCCTTTTTTCCTTCTCCAGTTAAAGTGGAAATACACCCCGCCTCCGAAATGAGTTTGAAAGAGAACCATGAGTCAAAGATGACAGGAGCTGATGTCTGAGTGATCTGTGTGTACAGTGACTTTCCCAAACCTGTTCACCCACCATTGTTTGAGTCATTGTTGAGTATTGATTAATTTGTGTCTGCAGTTACACACTCCGACCACCACAGGTAAGCACACTCCTGTTGGACCACAGCAGCGACTTTGCTTTTCTCCCCAAATAGAATGGGGAAGGAGAGGGATGGGGATGGGGAGTGGAGGTGACTCATTCATTTATATTCTACGGTCCAAGGGAAGGGCTTTTACACAATCAAGAGGCAGTCCCCACAGTCTACAACTCTGGGGCAGGAGAGGAGGCATAGGACTAAAAGAATGTTAGTTGGGTTGCCAACATGATGATGAAACCCTCAGAGTGAAGATGGGGGCACTTCAAATCAGGTGGAAGAAGCATCACTGAGTGAGAACAGGACAAAGGGGTGAGGACAGTATTGAGGAGGACTGAGCAAGTGATAGTAATGGATAAATTATAATATGAATGGGAGAGGACTGCCAGTCACCATAAGTAATTAAGAGAAATAATTTAGTCTATAAAATACATAAATAAATAAAGATTAGGAATGAAAATGCCAGAGGATTTCCACAAAACTCAGGAGCTGGTGGGAAAGGGACAGAGGGAATAGAGAAGTGAGCATGCACTGACAGCATGTTTGTGTGGAGTATGTGACTAGAACTGAGTTAGATAAAAAAACTATACTAAAAGGTCTCTTCCTGGGTAACTGGGAAATTTAGTATGTTCATGGAGAAATACTGACTCAAATATATTCATATATATCCACTAAAAATAGAATTATCTAGAAAAGCTTCCAAATCACCAGAGGACAAAGTAGTAGTTAAATTAAAACTCTAACAATGCTAAAAATATTAACTAAGGTGCAAACAAGAACAAACAATACAAAATAGTCCAGAAAGCACAAAATAAATAAGATAAAATAAGGACAACAAGTCCTTTACTTCAATAATGGCTAGTATATATAATAATGAAAAAATAATGATTAAAAAAATAATCAAGCAGTCATAAAAACTATCATTGCAGTGACTATTTTATGGGTGTATTGTTGTTCACTTTAAAAATGTACAGTTTACTATGCATCAATTATTCTTCAATAAAATTGTTTAAAAAAAAACACTGATTCCAAAAATGGATGAAAATGAAAACTCTAATTTTATACCCTGTGCGTATACCCAAAGATGACAGAGAAGGTCAAAGAGAGGTGTGGAAAACACAAACGAATGACAAAAAGAGAGCAATATTTTTATCATATGAATTATATTTTGTAGTGATAAGAACTACAAAGCAATCTAGATATTCTGTAATGATAGAAGATAAAGTCCACCACAATGTCCTAGCTTCCAAAAAACTTTAATGGATAAAGAGTTTAATTCATCAATTACATAACTTTATAATGTGTCAAATATAACAGGGAAAATGTTCAAACTTACTAAAAATTCTATCACAGTTTAAGATACTTCTTCAGAACTACAAAGTCTGGTAGATAACTGGGCAGAAAGCTATCAGGGACTTGCATAAAGTTAATAGAAAATATACACAAAGATGTAGAAGATCATAAGTAAAATTCAAAAATGTACATTCCTTTCAAATACCTTAGAACTGATCATATATTAAGACATAGAAAAGGCTATATGTTTCACGTGTGTGTGTGTGTATAACTAAAAACTTAGAAAAAGTCTAGAAAAATTTAGTCCATAAGAAAAGAAAACCAAAAGAATCTACTTGGAAGTTTGAAAAAAATCCACTTTACTAAACATCTGTGAAATAAAGAAAAAAAATCAAACTTGAATTTTGCTGTGCGCCATTTGTATATTAGAAGAGTTATTTTAGAGGAGATAAAGGAAAACCTCTCTTGTTAATGGTACTAAGAAAACTTAGGGACTGACTGAAATGACTGATGCCTAGCTGGCTTTTCCTTATCAATGTTAGCTTTATCAAAGATTAGTGACCACCCCTACACTACTCCTCCCTCACTTACTCTTTGCTTTAGAATGTTAATTATCTCTCAGGATTCATTTCTCTTACCCTGCATGGGGGCTAACATCATTTTAGAAAAGAATTGGGATTATATATTAAAACTAATGGGAATAAGTCAAGCAGTGATACTTAGTGTGATGTTAATACCATGTTCTAGGAAACAAAGAAAATTTGAAATAATGAGTTAGACATCTACTTCAAGAAAATAGAAAAAAATACAGAATAAAATTAAGTGAGATATAAAGAAATAATAAAAATGAAAACAAATTATTCAAACAAAACTAAACTGTGGTCATAATAATAAATATATTCTTAGGAAAATATTTTCACACAAATTATAAATTGATAGCCTCTCCCCCTTTATTACCTTCATATATCAAACTCCCCTCCTTCACCCCACCCCCCACTCCCACCCACCACTGCAAGTTCAAGTCGCAAGCAAATTCCAGCTAATCCCAGGGCTAGAACTTCCCTTCTGGACAGCAGGTCAGGAAGGACTCCTAGTCCTGCCCAAGACTGGGAGTCTTACAGTTACAATTTGGGGTTTCCCCCTTTGCAAATGACTGTATTTCTTTCAGCCCCTCTGTTGTAAAGGACGACACATAAAGAACTTAGTAACTAGTGTGAAAGCCAGCCAGGCCCATGACTACACATAAAGAACTTAGTAACTAGTGTGAAAGCCAGCCAGGCCCATGGCTATTGGTTTTTTTCTTACACTGAGCACACCCGTGGACCTGCCTGCATATGTTTTTCCTTTGGGTTTTCTTTTCTTCAATGAAAAGCAGTAATTAAGACAGAAGACAACTTTACCTGACCTCTGTTCCAGGTTTTACTTAGGGGTCTTCTGTCTCTCTTGCTTCTAGGTCTCAAAACCAAGCCAAGACCATCACCTACTCTCCCAGATCATTCTTCTTTTCCCCTACTCTTTATGCCTAAGTCCTTCTTCAACCTCTTCTCTCCTCATCAGGCCTTTCTCCTCTCAGGGTCCAAGCCCTGATTCACCTCACCACCCCACAGCATTTCTCTTCTCCCTCTGCTTCCCTTAGGCCTGCTTTGACTCATCTGGATACCCCCAGCACTGTCCCTGCTCCATCAGGTCTCTCTTATTTATACTTTACAGCGCCTGCCAAACATTATGGACTCTGCACTCTGAATGTGGAAGGAGAGGGTTTGTTCCTCCTTGAAGTAGAAAAGTACTATCACTGAGTTATTATTGTGTGTCAGACACTAGGAGAAGCCCCTTTCCAATTAATTTTCTCATTTCATTTTCTAATAATGTAGTAAAAGAGATGCAGTGTCTTCATTTCACAAAGACAGAAACACAGGTTCAGAAGTCTGGGTGTCTTACCCCAGCTTTCATGGTGAAATCTTAACTCAGATCTCTCTGACTTTAAATACATTAATTTTCTACCACCCCACACTGATCACCACTTTGTAGGAAATTTGCTTTGATTATCTGTGTATGTGTGTGTTAAGATTTAAAACATGGTACACAAATATGGGTTGTTTCTGTTCTGTCTCCCTGTTCTCTCCTGCTCTGGGTAGTGGATGTGTGGCCTTTCTAGTCAATTTATTCAGTCCCATTGACAGCCTGGCTTGGAAAGGAGACAAGGAGCTAAAAAATGGCAAGTGGCCCCTGCTTATTGCTGCTGCTATGTTACAGACCCCAGAACAAAGGCGGGAGTCTCCAGATGGTGTCTTGCCTACTCTGAAGCACAGACCTCACTGAGGGGGAGAAGCCTGAATGGGCATACGCTCTGCCCCTGTTCCCTGCACGGCTCCCTCAATCAGAACCATATCTGCCTTTTTGTCTCTTGCCACTTCTGTTTTATTTCTCTCCCCTTCTCCCTTCCACTGGCTTTCTTGTAGCTCCTAGGGCTGCTGCACCAAATACCATAGACTGTGGAGATGAAACAGCAGAAATTTTTTTCCCTACAGTTCTAGGAATTAGAAGTCTGAGTTGTTGGCAGGGCTGTTCTTCCAGGCCCCTCTCCTTGGCTTGCAAATGCTCATCTCTTCCTTCCCTGTGTCTTCACGTGGTGTTCCCTCTGTGTGTCTCTGTCTTAATTTCTTCCTATAAAGTTCTTGAAACAGTCATATTGGGTTAGGATTCTTTTTAACTTAATTACTCTATGGCTAAATAGAGTCACATTCTTAGGAACTAAGAATTAGATCTCCAACATATGAATTTTCAAAGAAAAATGCAGACTAATTCTTCATTTCTCTCTCTCTCTCACACACACACACACACACACACACCAAAAAGAAAAAAAATAAACAGACAAGAAAATCACCTGTTGAAAGTAAAAGGCAAACCAATTCTTGCCTGTCTCATTGGGGATTCCTGTTTTCCAAGTTTTCTTAGGAAAAGAAGTTCAATACCATAACCACCTGCTCATTAATAAGATGGAGGTGTGCTGGTTATGATCAGGGGCTGGGATTGGGTTTCTGTGAGTATAAAGAACTTGTAGGGGGTTCTGAGTGATCAGGGAGAAGGCCCTATTCTAGCACATTTCTCCCTTGTGGGAGTGAGAAGGGTAAGGACAGGTTAAGGGAAGCCGGGACACTTAGTTGAGGAGTTTCAATAACTGAGGTCACTGTCACAATCATAGAGTCTTCAGAGACCTACTAAGGGAACTCTTTTAAATTTTTGCTTTCATTTTAAAGATCATCTCAAGATATTAACATAAGTACCCCCTGAAATACCAAGATAACAAGATGACCACTAAAATGCAAAGACCCCTCCACTGCCATTTCAGTACTTATATCTATGTTCAATTCTATCATTGTGTTAGTGCCAAGGAAGTCTATTTTAAGTGCTCTGAGCCAAAGAGAAAAGAACATATTTGAGTCCATGCATAAATATGTGTATGCAAAGTGAAGGCCAAATAATGTCACAGCACATGGTATAAATTGGAATTTGAGTTATGTAGTTGTGGGAATGGAAAAAAAAGAATTGAATCATCACACAACATGATTAAAAACTTGACACTCAGAATATCTTAGTCCATCATTAATCAAATTAAATTAATACTATTTTCAAACTATAGTTTTTGACCAATTTTAAATAGTTAAATTTATTAACCAAATGTGTTAAATTGATTTAAAGTTGTTATTTTGTTTTACTTGCTGTTGGTATAAACAGAAAAATATAAGAACTTGAAGTTAGTCTTATGTTTATGCATATTTTCAAATGTGTTAAATTTAACACCAGATTTATACTTTTGGTTTAGACAAAGTAGATTGTATCATACTAGCTCTGTGAACAAAAAGAACAAAAGAGCTGGATAATGATTCTAAAATAGCTGTACGATGTCGTCAGAGAGGGACTAAATCATCCAATCATCCAAGACTTGAAGGACCAAAATCTTCAAAAAAAGGAAATGTGTTATAGTGATTTCTGCATTCAACATAGTTTTGTTCTGTTTTATTCCCTCTCTGGGCCATTTATCACTTCTTGTCATGGAGCATAAAGGTAAAGAAAGGAAGGAAAACAGTCTTACCAACTAGACAGATTAAAAACTGGAGTTTAGGCTACAAAGAAAACATAATGTGGGGTCCAAGTTCCTAAAGAAAAAGAACCACAGAGAGTTAAAGCTGGCATTCAATTTGGAAACCTCGAGTCATTTTATGATTTTCAAACTGCATGCTAAAGCTTGAGAAATACAAGGAACAGGTTCAGAGTAACCATGCAGAAAGAAGCTGTCAAGATGGTGAAAACTCAGCATAGATAGAATGTTGTAGTCCCACAGCATCAGGAAGACAAATGTTGGAGCTTGCAGGCTGCTATGAATGAGGTATTAGAAGGGCCCAGCTTCAGTTGAGAGCCCAGAAAACCTGTGTCTTAGGAGTAAAGGCAAAGCTCCCACTGAGTCAAGATGGTCCTGCCATATGATATCTGCTTGCATGGAAAAGCCTTGCCCCCTTTCCAGTTCTCGTCTGGTGGGGTACATTGTGGTGACATGAAGTTGCTCACCCACAACCTTCTGAGCTTAGGTGTGAGAGTAGGGGCTCATGGTTTCTCTTAGCCCCACTAGATCACTGCATCAACCACTGCATCAACTGTGGGTTTTATATGGAATTTTCTGGCTCATATGATACCCAAGATGAAGTGGGCAGCACTTCTGGAGGGTTGAATATCTTGTAAGATGGACCTGCCTAAAGGGTCAATTCACAAGTGAGCATGATGAGAAATTTCTGAATAAGATGCACCATAGATAGTGGGAGGCAGATGGGTTGGAAGACTCCCTGAAATGCCCGGAATCTGGATGCCTCAGTATATTGCTAAGGGATGAGGGAATTGAAAATGAGCCAAGCCAAGCACTGGCCACATTCTGTGAATTGTATACACTGTGTATACATGTGTACATCCATGACTCTACCCACCCACACATACACGGATATGTCCTGTTTGCTCTCTCTTTCATGGGAATCTGATCCTTGACATCAAATACATTTTTGACCTCTATGGACCATAGAGGTCAAAATGTATATATACATACATACATACATACATACATACATACATACATACATACATACATACATATATAAAACTTTTCTCATTAATGGTTCAAAAAAAGAAGAAAAAATTTATTCCTCTCTAGAGGAAGAAGACATCACCTAAAGTTTCAAAAACTTTTTAAATACAATGTTCAGAATGCAATGAAAAGTTAGCAGGAATGCCAGAAAACAAGACCAAATCACCAAAACCCAAGAGAAATATAATCAATATCCGTAGTCACAGGTGAACCAGATATGACATTATCAGGCCGATAGTATAAAATAATTTTAATTATTATAGCCAAGAAAATATATAAAAGGGTCACTTTACGAAAGAATTTAAGATAAGGGGGAAGAAAGAGAACCTTATATCAACCTCTCAGTAGCTTATTCTAGAAACCTAGGTTTTACTTTTTGATCCCTTCATCTTCCTCAGCCTATGAATACACTTCTGCTTCATCATCTATTACTTACTATCACTTCCCCACTTAAGAACAATGCCATGTCTCAGGTACATCCTTGGTGCACACTCCACAATGAACTCTACTGTAATCTGATCGTCCCATCCCTCTTTATAGAATCCCCAATGGCTCTCCCACTGTCTTCAGAATAAGCTTCCTCTGTGTTCTACTCAGCTGTGCATCCCCAGACTCTTGTTCTCCTCTCCTGTCCAATGTCACCCCTCCAAACCTATGGGAGGTTGAAGCACTTGTCCTGCAATGAGAGGAAACTAATTTCAGTTAAGCAAATGTGCCTTACTGTCTCCAGATTCTGGGATTTATACACTGTTTCCCCTTCATCACAACTTACTCCTTCTCTTCTAAAATTCTCACCCACCCTTCAGAAACCTTGTCTTCCAGAGGTTCTTTTACCCCTCCCAAGAGCCTTCAATCCCCTCCTAACATAACGCACCCTCTGTCAGAGGATTTCTCACACAAAATGATAATTGCAAGTCCATACACACATTTCACTTCCCACAGATACCACAATTCTTTCATGGCAGAGACCACATGCCCTGGCAGTTTATACAACTAACACATTGCAGTTTCTTCTGAGGATTGGTGGCTAGCAATGAATTTACAAGCAACACCCTGAAAACAGAAGCTCAGCACTTTATAGAGGATTCTGCCCACTAACAAGTCCACCCAGGATCCAAGTGATGAGGCTGGGGCTGCAGCTGCTTGCTCTCCCAGCTGGGTCCCTGGGGTGAAGGCAGTCTCCATGAAGGGCAGTAATGACAGCCAAGCCCAGGGTCTCTGGAGCCCCCGCCACTTCACACCAGCTCAAGGACAACAAAACTGCCAGAGTTCTGTTTCCAAAGCCCATGAAGGTCATGAATATAAGGAGTGTGCTTCCCCAGGGCCCTTCTTCAAACTGCAGGCAAAGAGTAAAGCTAACTGTTATCTGGCTGCAATTGCTTCCCAGACGATCTATAAAAGTTGACATTCTTCCCCAAAGTGGTCTATTCTCTTAATGCCTCTGTGGACAATCAGCTCTGTCCTACCACAGGAGCAAAGAATGTGTGTTTTAGCAAAGTTCATTCAGAGTGATTATACAAACATAAGGAACTCTCTCATGTAGCTGTTACACAGACCAGTTAGGTGAGGCGAGTGTCACAATAGTGCATCTGAGACTGTCTTCCTGGCCCTCCTCTCACAACCCCTTCGCACACTGATTCCTACAAATACAGGCACAACATGAGTGTCTCCTTAGAGGGCTCAGCTTTAGAAACAGCTGAATGAATGACAATGATACTTGTAAATAGCTACCACTGAAATCTTCATACTGGCCTACCTTTTCATCTTTACAAAGACCTTCCAAAGCAAATATTATTACCTCAACTTTGGCAATAAAGAAAATGAAACAGCAAAGCTGAGTAGTTTCTCTGAAGCCACACAGCCAGCTGCACCAGGAGGCAGCTGATGGATGCATACAGCTGCTATTTCCTTCTGTCTGGAAATAGCTCTGTCCTCCACTTGCAAATGTGTCAGGGAATAGACAAAAGCAACTTTGAATCCTAAACTTAGTGTAAACATAAAAAGTAGTAACATCAAAATAGGTTCGTGGTCAATGTCATTAAACGCCTTGAAATTATCTTGTTAATTATCCTAACAAACAAAGAAAGGTCCTTGTTTTCAAGAGCATCTCAGCAACCTGGATAACATTTGTGTTGAGCGAACTCTCTTGTGTAAGAAAGAACCAGCAAGGTCCTCATGAGACTGGTAAACCAAATGTTTTTGTGCCTAAAATCTCCTTCCAAGGAACATAGGTCTTTCTGGTCCTCTGATGACACTTGATAGTACAAAATAAAGTGAAAGGGAAAGCTTCATAATGATGATGCACTGCTTCCTGCCGCAACTGGAAGGAATAAACTCACTGTGGCCTAATTCACGACGAGACAGCCAGCTCAGGCCCAAGTTCATTCCAAGGTAGGGACGGCTATTCACTTGTGACCCAGCTTAGGAGCCAGGCAGCTGTGAAATAATGTTTCAGTTAAGAAAGGTAAAAAAGGAAAAAGAATAAAAAAATGCTCCAGAACATATTGCTGATAAAATGTTTACACTCAGTTTAACAAATTTTATAGTAATGATGCTTTAAAAATGTGTTTCTCATGAATGCCTTTGCGATACTGAATGCAAATAAAGAAATAATGAGTTTGGAATTGCAAACAGATTACCTCTGGCCCTGAGTCGATGGTATCAGCACATTACCCACCACAGTCAAATCCATATGCCTAGATTTCCACGTGACTCCCAGCAGATTGTATAAATGACATTTTGGCCGGCTCAGTGAGTCACATGGCTACCTCCGGAAGGTTCAGCCTGGCTGTAGGGGCGGGCGCAACAGACCAGACTGTCCAACCAAAAAAAGAAGAAAAGAGACATCTTAGAGATTTGGTAGGTGACCATAAGAATACCACGGAAATGAAAGGAGTTGAGGTAAGTGACACAACTCTAGACTCATATATCAACATGTTTGACCTGGAATAAATCTGAAATGAGAGGGCAACAGCAGTTTTGAACAGAAGATACAAAGATGTTATTTCAACCCAGATAAACATAGCAAACATGCAAGTATAATGGGATTGGATACTAAAGTGAGGCTCAGAGAACACCAGAGCCAGCCCTTCAAGCAGAACCCTGAAGACCATAGGGTCTCGGAGGCTTTCCGTCCCCAGAGAATAGCGACACCAAAAGGAAAAGCTCAGTTTAATTATCTTGATAATGTTCCTAGCCAGTGCACTGAAGCAGCAGGCTCAGGTCTCCTATGGACCAAAAGGGAAGGAAGCAGGTAAAAACTGGTGGTGTGAGAGTGAGCATACTACCCCTGGGGTGCAGAGTCCATAGTACCGAGAGGAGTTGAGAGTCAGGACACAAGGTCGGCAAGCAGCAGTCTCAGTGCATCTAGAACTTTTTGGTCTCAGTGCTGGAAATCCATGAGCCTGGACCCCTCAGTCCCTGGCAGACCTCAGCACCAGGCGCTCAGCACAGAGAGACAGAAGTGCAGCCTCGGCAGTTGTTCCAGCACCCCTGGAAGTAAGGAAGGACCCGATGCCTCCTCAAAGATCATGCTCACTATTAGTACTAAGGACCTACTGAAGCACCCATCACTGAGTGTCTGGAGGGACTCCCCAGTGTGGGATCTCGGGGGCACGGAGATCCAGAGCCAGGCACAGGAGAGGCATAGACGCACCAAGGTTCTTGGATGTGGACTGGGACTTGAGTGTGGGCATCCCAGCCCATGCACGTTGCTTATTGTTTATGTATAGAATTACAAGAATACATATTTCTGCTCTCTGTGTATGTGCAGCACTTGGTCATGTCCTGTGCATCACTGTCCACCTCGCACTATCCCTGATCAAAGGATCCTCTGGCTCTTTCATACATGAACAGTTGGATGGAGCAGCCTTATTTTAACTATTGGAACAGGATGCTAGTTAAGATTCTAATGACTCTGCTCCATGTCATCCCCACATCTCCCTCAGAGAGGTCTGGTTTAAGAGTACCTTAAAGTATGGGAGGGAGTATTCCCTATAATACAAATAGGATCTCAGGGCCTAGTATAGATAAGGTTCATGGAGAGGCAAAAGTGATTCCTCCAAGTGATCCAAGTATGAATTTACATGTCGTTCTTGACAGAGACCACAATATAAAAACATCTTTTTAAAAAAGGTGAAACACTTTTGGAATTTTGTTTTCTGGACACCAAAGACCCCATGTTGCTGTTATATAGAAATAAATAGTATTCAGTATCACTACCTTTAGGGACTAGAGCACATTCTCCCTTATGTTTCTGCCCTTTCAACCTGTGGCAGGCAGAGAGCATTATGAGAGGTACTAGCTGGGAAGGGACCCACGAATGCCTTATTCATAGGTCAAATCCATAGCCACAGACTACCAAGGCACAAGTATCTCCTGCACAAACCAGACAACATTTTTTCTTCACTGCCCTCCATGACTCCAAACCACAGGCCTTAAGAAGCTGGACAGGGAGAGTAGTCTGGGCTGTACTACGAGACAGGTTTCACCCAACATTCCCTGTGGCTTAGAGACTTTCAAATGTGTCCTGTTGATGGGAGCAAGCCAGTGCTAGAACCTGATAGGGTACTTAGAGGCCTTGGGGGCTGTGTGTGCACAGAAGTGCCCCTTCAAGGGAGTCAATGGAATTGCACTCTAGTCTAGCATCCTAGGAAAACAGGAGCACATTTATCTTTTCATAAATGCTATTTACTCACCAAGTTCTGTTCCTCTCGGGTCCTTCCTGCCCAGATGGGACATCATTTTTAAACCTACACAAAGGTACCTGATGAGTTAGCTTGTTGTCTGTCAGCAGTACCTTGCATACTCCCACTCGTCTGCCTGGTCAACATGTGGCCTCCTTCATGTTGGCAGCTCCACCGTCCTTGGGAGGACTGAGTTAGCAGATGGTGGGGAGAAAGCCTCTTCTCGTGGAACCAGGAGGCAAGCACGACTAGGGTTCCAGTCTCACTCCACCTGGATTTGCCCATTCATCCAGATAAGCTAACAGACCAGCCTCCGGTAGTCAGCCAGAGGTCACCCATCCTCCCAGAGGTGGAGGTCTGCAGAGGGGTCAGTCCCACAACTGTCAGCCCTGGGGCTCATCATCACTGGGGACTGTGGGATGGGCATGCAGCTGTTACCCCAGAGCCTCTAAAATGATCAGAACAAGGTATTAAATCAAATCACTCCAAATATCCACTGTACCCTAGGCCAAAAATTCACCCCGATTATATTTCCTATCTCAAATTTCAAGTCATGCTGTCAAATATAGCTCAGCAGAGGAAGCCGTACCACAAGCACCACATACCAACACAAAAATACCCCAAGAAGTACACACCAGCAATTTAAAAATACCCAGAACTTGAGCTCTGTGGAGCCCTCTCATTATTAAATTCTAGGAGAGAAGTCAAAGTTCAAACCTGGAGTTTCCTGTCTTCTCCAAATTAGGATCCCAAGAAATTAAAGACTTTCCCTCCCAGATTTGAATCCCCCCAAATCTCAACAGAGGAGCCCCTCAGTTGGAGTCTGAACATCTCCAGGAACAGCTTCACTCCCAGGCAGCTGCAGGGAATGGAGGTGTCTCCCAGAGCAGCAAGCAGGTCAGATTCACCCAGTCCCAAGTCCCTTGTGTGCCCCACTTGTCAAAGACCAGTAAAGTCAGAATATCCTGTCCCAGTCCCCCGCACCCACCAAACACAGCCAAGCTTCACGATGCTCTCCGAAGCCAGGTTTCTGTCACCAGCCATGGAGTGAAGCAGATGCCTGGTGACATCTGGGAGAATGAGGTAGGGAAAACAAATGTGAGATCTGGAAGGAAAATATTCTGGATTTCAGACTCCAAGAGAATTGCTGGTTAAGACCAACATTGGTAGGGGTGCAACTTGCCTACAGAGCTTCTTCATCTCCTCCTCCCCACCTGTTCCAAGTATGCCTGGCCCTGTTCTCTGCATACAACTGCCCTTCCCTGTGACATCACCTGCATCCACGCATTTCCGGGCCTGCTCTTTAGTTCTTGACTCGGGAACCAAGCTGGTGTTGATGGTTCTGGAGAAGTCTTTTCATGCCATAAGGTCCTTTCCAAAGCCTCACCTCTCCCCTTCCCCCACGTTTCTCCATCCCCAGCTCCTTTCCCAAGGCTGCAGGCAGGCCTCTGGCATAACAATGGCCTCTACCATGTCCCAACCCCTTACAAGCTTCAGTTTTATAGTGTACACTCTTCCACACCTCTTCTCTACCTTGGGGAGGATTAGCATTGTTTGCTGGATCCCAGCAATTTCCTGAAATTTTCCATTTCTTTGTTTTTGGGCCCAGATGTTTGTGGTGATAGTCTTCAGCCATCATGCATGAACCCCATAGCAAGAGAGAAAGCTAGAATTAGAGACCAAAGTACTTATCCCCTAACATAGCCTGCCGATATCTGACACACCCTCTTTGAGAAGCAGGAGCCAACAGGATGTACCTACCCAATAGTCAGTCATGTGATGAATATTTGCAGAGGACCCACTCTGTGCCAGGTGTTATCCTGGATGCTCAGCTACAGCCGAGAACAAGAATACAGCTGACCAGCCCAATATCCAACCTGACTCCTTTCAGCACATGTTCCTAGCAGCCCAACCCTCCAGTTCCCCTTCCAAGCTGGGTTTCACCGCTGCTCTGACACGTTTCCTCAAAACCTGTGCCAGGTCCACTTTGCATGTGTAAGTGCCTTACCTTGGAATTTGCTTTATTAAGCTCAGGTCACCCTCCTGGGTTCATGCTCCCTTGACCCTCTCAGCTCTATGCAAACTTTTTTACAATTCCCTGCATTGGCATGCCAGGCTTCAAGCAGGGGTTCTCCCTTCTCTTTTATTACAGACTCTTTCTAGCTCAAGCTTTTTATTCCTTTCTCAGGCTCAGGATTTGGAATGCTTTCATCTCATTTTTTGGCACATTGATCCAGGAAAATGGCACAATGCCTTATCCACACTTGGACTAAAATCTTCCAGTTCTCTGAGGAAAACCCCACATTTCAGGTTCCTGAGTCAACCCACATATAGACCTTAGACAAAGACAATCTAAAGCCAGTTTAAAAATACAAGGAAAGAGGAGGCTCCAGGAACCCTTGAACTAGTCACATGGGTCCCAGGCTGGCACATTAATGTCTTTCTTCTTATTTATTCATTAATATCTATTTATTATTATTCATTATTATTTTTTGATAAATATATATACATATTTTACATCGTTGTTTACCCCAAGGTTCTCCCATGAGGCCATCACCCATGAACCATCAAGATGGCCAGTATCTTTCTTCATCTCAGATGCAGCTTAACATTGGCTCAGCATGGGACGGGAGAACTCATGGCTTCTACCAATGACCAGCACAATGACCCAAAAACTTGGAGGTCTAACCTACGATCTAATTCTTGCTTTCCAGGTAGAACAAAGATGTTTCTGGAACTTTAGAGTCCCACGCATCCCATGCCATCTTTGGTTTGCAACTTCTGCTATGACTTCAGCCTGAGCTGTGTCCCTCATATCAGCCCATGCCAGTCTCCAGGCAGCCTGGGTCGGTCCAGTTAAGCTGGGTTACACTGTAATAACAAACTCAAAAAATCTCAGTAGCCAAACTAATGTTTATCCATACACATCACAGGACATCTGGAAAGATGGGGTATTTTACTCCCCATTTTCTTAATTCAGGGATCTTGTTTAAGGGATGGTCTATCTTTTTTTCCTGTAATCATAAAATCATCTATTATTATTTGTAGATACGGTTGAGAAATTACCTGCACTTAGAGTCAGAAGAGATTATCTTGGTTTTCACTTACCGTTTAGTAACTATGCCGTTCTATACCAGTCACTTGACTTCTATGGGCCTCAGTTTCCTCATCTGCAAAATAAGGGAATAAGGTTACAATCTCTACAATCACCTAGTTCGCTAAAGTCTGTATTTCCTCTACCTTGGAAAGGACAGGGAATTAAGCATTTACTCTCACAATCTCTCTGGAAACAGCCTCTCTACACAGATGGGAAAACTAAATTTTAGAAAAATTAAAATTGTTCAAGATCACACAGGTGTGGGATTAATTTTTTAATGATTTATTTATATATAAATTTCACATCATTGTAATCCCAGGGATTTACTCCCCCCCAACCCTCCCCTTCAATTCCCCCCTTTTCCCTCCTGCCCAAAGTTGTGTGTTGCAGTTTGGTGCTTAGCTTGTTTTGTCTTTTCCTCATGGCTTTTGTTTATTTTTTCACTATATACAATATATTAGTGAAACCATTTGACTTCTGTCTTTTTCTTTTTGACTTGTTTCATGACCATCATACTCCATTTTTTCTCTCTTCACTGTATTTCATTCACTGTATTTCATTCATTATACAATCTGACATTTCAAATGCAGACATCAAGAATGGAGACAAAAAAGATGCAATGAGGTAAGCAAAAAGCCGTGCCTCTGGTGTAGCCTTGGTGAATAAAATGACCCCATGTTATTTTTATTTCTTCTTACAATTCCTTTTAACTTAGTGACACAATAGTTTGTATTTATTAGATGCTGGTACCAACATAGGTGTGATACATGTGAATTATGTTTGAGAAATTAGGGAGTACACATATCAGGGAAATAGATCCCACTCTACATATTCAAGAAAGAGAGATGTATTGAAAGAGACTCAACACATAAAACTGACATAGAAATAAGGATCATGGAAACTGAAGTGGGATTTCAGGAATAAGGAAATGGGAGAAGTATGAAAATTTGCCTTTGTATCTACCTGCCATTTCTGAAAGGAAATAATGATTTATTCTTTTCTCTTACCCTACAAATCTCATCCACGAGGCTCTTATTTGAAGAATTAATGCTCGAACACTGTTGGCAAGGGAGACTGGGTTATACAGTTTCCAGACATCCAGTCCCCATGATACAAGGACAAGCTTAGAAAGATGGGGGTTGTTGGCTACCAGCAGACAACAGGCCACATGGAACACCAATTCTAATAGAAGGGTCAGGGCCAGGAAACTCTCCAAGTCTTCCGCAGGCTATTATTAGCTAAGTTTGAAGAAATGTTGGGGTTTGTGGGGGGGGAGGCGGTAGAGGGAGCTCCAAATGGGGCACTGTGAGCACAACAGAGTAGACAGCTCCTAAGGAACATCAAATCATTGGGTCCAACCAGGGCACAGAATGTCAGGAGATGGGCTGGGCCGAGGCTTGTGGGTAAACAGGAACATAATTCTGCCGTGCTTGGACTTTTTCCTTGAACTTCTCCCACGCAATAGTGGAAAACCAGCAGAGAACTTTTTTTTTTTTTGAGACTAGGTCTCGCTATTTTTGCCCATGGAACCGCAGGCTGTCGTTGCCCGGGGTACCACAGACTCAAGCAATCCCCAGCCTCAGCTTCCCAGGTAGCTTGGATTATAGGTGCGCGTCACCACGCCCAGCTATTTTATTTTTTTTTTTGGAACTAGGTCTCGCTACGGGGTCCAGGCGGGACTCAAACCACGATCCCTAGCACCGGCGGCTTCATAGGCTGAAGCTTACAGGCACGAGTCACCGTGCCCAGCCTCAGCAGAGAACTTTTAAGAAAAAAAAAGTGGCAGAATCAAGTGAGTAAGTTTAAAATATCCCTTTATTGGCATCAAAGGCTTGTGGAGGATATAGGGAGACAGAGGAGAAAATGCAGCTGTCACCCAAGTGCCAGTCAATGGCTTCAACGGGAGCAGTCGCTGTGGGGATGAGGACAAGGGGCAGGTTTGGGGGTGGCAGAGCTAAGGCTGAAGGATTCACAGGCTCAGGGATGAGAGAGAGAAATATTGACCAGGCTTCTGGGATGGACGATAGAGCACCAGGGTTCATTCATATAAGTGGGACTTTGGGAGAAGGAGCAAGTCTAAGCATCAGGGGAGACTGGGGTGGCTGAATGTCATTCTGCGTAAGCCTGGCTGGATGGAAAAGGTGATATCACCAACAGGGTGTGAACTGTCCTTACAATGGACAGGCCCGCTGCGCGGCCCTGGGCCACAGGGTGAATATGGCAATCCTTGTCAGGCAGGCCTCCAAATTCAACCAGCCTTGCAACAGCTGGGATTCCAGAGGCACTTCAACATAGAGATCTTTGGGGAATGTTCACATCTCACTTGAGGCAAATGTTTTCAGCTCTACAGTGTCTCGAAGTAAAATGTCCCCAGAGGCTTTCAAAAGCACACAGAAAATAGGTGCTTGCTTCTCTTTCCTCTGGGTCCCAAATGTGAGCTCAAAGCAAAAGTGAGGAGAAAGCGCTTCTGCCATTTGATCTTGATGAAATTCCAAGACTCTCTTAGTTCTAGTTTAACTATCAAACAAAATGACAGGGTTTAAGGGTTTAAGACAAGAAGCATTTTAAAACAGACCCTAGGGGAGGGGAGGCCCATAATTGGTAAGGTAAGGCTGGGCTGGAACCTAGCACAGCCATCCAGTCTGCGTGGCTGGGTAGATGCTCTGGAGCTGGGTTTGAAGCTAGATTCCATGGAGCACTGACCGCAAGATGATTACTTGCCCTTGTTTGTCTGGGACTTCAGAGGTTTAGCTCCGAATCTCCCACATTCTGAGAAAGTCTCCATCTCCTGCAACAAGCCCCTCCTGGAAAGAATGTACCTCTCCGGCCCTCCCCACGCAGACTTCCCCTCAGACTGGGGGAGATGTCTCCAAATGTGCACTCCAGTAGACTGACCTGCCACACACCCTCACCCGGCAGACTGAACAGCCAACTAGACACAATCAATATCAAATCCACTTTCTCCATGAAAATCTGTCTGACCATCTTATTTAATGTGCAGCCTCCACCCCTTCCACTTCCTGGAGTGGGATTAGTACCCCTGATCTCCTCTCCCCTGCTTTATTTTGTTTATTTATTCCAGTATTTTCTACATCTGTTATTAGGTAATACATACAATTATTGTGTTTCTTATTCGTTGTCTTTCTCACTCTATTAGCTGGTAAACTCCTTGAGGGTAGGAATCATTAATTGTGTGATTCTTGATGTACCAAATCTGTCTGGAACATAATAAGCCCTGAATATACATTTTTGGGATGAATGAATGAGTTAGAATGCTCTCAATCTATAGCATTTTAGACAGAACATGAACCAAGCTTGGTTTTGTTTTTCGTTTTTTTTTTTTTTAATTTAAATGAGACTAAGGAGACATTTGCATTATTTCATATTCAAAGTCGACTGTTGACACATTTAATCTCGCTAAACTCGCCAAGTGTGGCGGCTTTCTCCTGCCAGCGGGTTACATAATCTTGCAGGCACACATTTGAAGCACCGAGCTAACCTTCGCACATGGCAGCTGCGGTGCGGTAATTGCAAGGGGGTGTCTCCGAAGGGCTGGAGAAGGCACGCCATCTGCCACAGCATCAGGGGCGGCCAGGGGTGAGGATGCCGGGTCTCCTGTGACACCTTGCCCACCAATGATCTCTCCCCCACACCAGCTGAGTGGGGCCAGGAGCAGAAAGCACAGTGACCCAGCCGCCCTCTGACCATGGAGCTGCCGCAGGAAGAGGTGCATTCGCATCTCCTGTAGGAACTGCACAGGGTGCTGTTTCTTTATCCCCACTTGCCAAGTCTGAGGAGAAGACTGGGCTCCTGGGAGCAGTTAGCCAGTTCTGCCTAGCTCCCCAACACGCCACGCTGAGCCATCACCCTGTGCTCTCAGTTCGCCATCTCAACAACTGCATGGCCCTTCTCCCTGTCGATGGCCTGACAAGCCTCTTTTCACTTCAGATCTCTGCAAAGATCTTGCCTCTCCTGAGTGACCTTTGATGATCACATCCCAACAGTATCAGTCACTCCCTCATCAGAAGGGCATCGATAATAACAGTAATACCACTAATAACAACAGCAGGAACAACTGAAATGTCAAGCATATATAACATGTAATAGGCTGCAGATCTGCTGATATGCAAATCAGTTAATACCCACACAAGCAAGTGCTCACGGCTCCCTCACAGCAGTGCTACAGCACAGTTATTATTAACTGATTTACAGGTAAGACCTAAGACTCAGAGAAGTCCCCTCACCTGTCAAATTCACACAGCTTTAACAGGGAGAGCTTGAACTTGACTCCCCACTGGCACAAGCCCACCACTCATGGTCAGAGAAGCTCTTCCTTCCTGCCTCTCACACCTGCCTTCCCTTGGTGATGTGTAGCCTCCCCACTGGTCATGTGCCTTGGGGTCTCAGCTCCCAGGAGACAGGGTCTGTGTTTCTCGATTCTCTTCTGTATCCTTGCCTGAGTGGTGCTTGGCATGGAGTGGGTGCTGAATGAAAGAATAATACAGGTAAAGAGCTGGCACTGAGGTTGGTTGAACCCAACTGAACTCACTAATTAGGTTAATTAGGAGTATGTGGGAATCATGATGGGTTTGAATCTGCATCCACCGAAGAACTCTGTGTATTCTCAGCTTCCTGGGATGTTATGATTCTGTGAACCAGGCCCCATATGCCCTCAATCACCAAGTCTCCTGAGAGTTCACTGTGCCCTGTGGTCTGCACAGGCTGTGTGCAGAGTGAGAGTTGGAGTTCAGAAACGGGTGATCAGGAGAGAGAGAATACAGGAGCGACTGAGAGAATTTCCAGAGGGGCCAGATCAGGGTGGGAGCCCACTCAGGGCAGCAGGGAGCCAAACAGCAGAGAACTTGGGGTACGTGATACCATACCAAGGTCAGTTCTCCTTTCCCATGTGCACTTGTGCATGGCCTGGTCACAGGGCATTGAGCTATTTAGTGAAGAATGGAAGGATGAGAGGAGCTAGGACTTGTGCACTTAAGAGGTGATACCCCATAGTCGGCCCGCCCTGTGAACTGTGAACAATCTGATCCTTCCCCCTCAGAAGCATGGAATGCAAGAGAATCCTCCTCTCTCCCCTTGCTACAAAAAAATACCCAGCCTAATACAGCATTGCACAAGAGGCTTATGTGCCAGATGCTGGAACTGTTGGAAGTGACCTGGCTGGGAGGAGTCAGCGCATCAGCTCCTGGCCAGGGCTCCTTGGTTTTTTTCTCTGGCAGCTAAGGTCTACTTACCCAGAGGAACCAGGACAGGGAGTTTAGGGAGTTCTCACTGGTCTCCTCCTTGGAACTCCCTACTCCCCAAGTAAGAGTTCCACCAACCTCAGATACTGCTGGGGATGGAAGTCATCACCCTGACAAAGGTGACCATGACAATTATATTCTGTGGCAGCTTCCCTGTCCCAGACATTCTCCCAAGTCCTTGATACCAAGTAACTCATAAAAACCTCATGGCAACTCCTGAAGTGGAGTAGTACATAGTACTAGCCTGGGTTATAGATGAGGAAACTGAGGCACAGAGAGAGTAAATACCTTTGGTATCATGTAAGTGACTTTAGAAAGCAACTCATTAACTGAAAATCAACTCCTCCACTAATAGCTAATTTTATAATTAGTGCATCTCTTTAGTGTGAGATGCACTCAGTGGGAAAAGCCTGGAATTACCACTTCATGGATAAGAAAAGTGGTTAATACTTGAGGTTCATGAATTCACTCCTTTTCCCACCATGTGTGACACTGGGCAAAGTGCTGAATTTCTTTGGGCCTCAGTTTCTCTCTTTGTCCAATGGTATAGAATTGAGCCATCCTAGGGAATAAATGAAACAATCATCTCCAAGTACTTAAACTTCAGGAATGTTTAGTGAATGTGAGCTTCTGTCTTCACTATCACTAATAGTGTCTGTTTCTTTTAGTGTCTGTTTCAGTGTTGGTGGCTGAGAGTAAGGTCTTGTCCATATAGGGACTGAGAGGATAGTTTAATGAGACACAAGTCAATTCCATAATCTGGACTCTGTCACAAGAGACCTGATAGGAAATGTAATGAGAAAAGGGTCCTCGAGGACATAGGTTCCACAGAAGAGGCACCAGAGAGACAGGGTTCCATAGAATATGGGCGTATGGTCCAGGAAGAGAAGTAGGGTGCCTCCAGGGGCGTCTGAGCTTTCTTGGAAAGGGAGGCTCCTTCCACAGCTCCAGCACCTCAGCGTTTTGCTCCAGGACAAGCGGAGCAGCCGAGGTCAACAGAGCTACACTATTTGGGTAAGCCCAGAGGCCTGACACACAGGACAGAGAGAACTCCTATCTGTCCTCCTTCCAGGACTTGGGGAGCAGGATGGGTTTCTTTCTGTGGGAAAGTGTTCTTCCACAAGAAACATTCTTCTGCAAGATGGCAGAGAGTGAAAATACCTTTGATGTTGTCTGAGGAGCTGGGCCATCAGGCCAGAGAGAAGCAGACTTGATCAGAAGCACCGTGTCTTCTGTTACCCCTGTTTCTTAAAGAAGGTCCCCGTGACACATTTCCTCCTAGAATAATGAGACAGGAACAAGGTGAGAAACTTCTAAGCTCCCTGCTCATCATAATTGCCTCATTTTCCAAATAAGAACCTTCATGCTGGAAGAAGCCAATGTCTTCCTTAACCTCTCTCCCAAATTTTAGAACCTTGTCTGTTTCCAAGACAGTCTTTCCCTCAAACACGCAAATACAACCAGATGTTGATGTCTGTGCTGTGTGCCTTTTTCATGCATAAGGAACTAAATAAACAAGTCTAGAGATGCCATAAGTTTTGGGCTAAATTTAGAGCTCACTACCTCTTATGCTGTTTTCTTAATGCAATTCCCTTTCCTCCTTTAAGGTGCTTTCAGCAAGCTCTTTTTTAAAAAACCTTTGTCTTAACTTCCCTGAAGCATGAGTAAACTGTCTCTGATCCCTTTGGGGAACAGATAAGGAATAAATGATCATTTAAAAATATTTACATATAAACTTGTTGTCTACACAGTTCCCTGCAACAACAAATGTGTTTCGGAAGTAGCATGCTCCGATTGCTGGAATATACTGTCAGAAAGATGAGCAGGCCCTGCTAACAGTGGGTGGTAAACTTGGCAGGTAGGATCCTAAGGATGTGTAAGAGTTTAATCGGTGTAGGATAATGTGGTCCCCACTCTTGGCTATTGCAAGATACGTCACAGTAAGAAATGCATCTTCTACCTCACCATTTATTTGCTTTACCTCTGACACTTGAAATCCCTCAAAAAACGTGGACAGTGCAGAGCAGAAAGTGGCACGAGCATACGTAGGTGGTTTCAGAAGTGTGTCCAATTGGGTGTACCTGTGCATCAGGTTCTCCTGGGTAGGTTCTGCCTGGCTGCTGGCCACAATGTCACCTTTCACCTTGCTTCTCTTATCACCCCCATCTGTTCTCACCCCTGCCCCGATCAGGTTGCCATTCTCTTCCATGAAAAGGAAAATTGAATCATGTTCAGGTAGCGCAGGGTATAGTGGCACCTGGGCACAGGCAGACTCTCAACAAGCGGTTACTTTTCTCTTCCCTCTCCTGCTTCTTTGTAGGATTTGGGGTCTATCACTGTCAAACCCAGTCATCACTAGAAGATACAGACAGAATGAACTGGAGCAGAAAATCAAATCTCGTCAGTAGACTCACAGGTCTACAGTATGCATCCCCCCAAATTCATGTCTACCTGGAATCTCAAAATGGGATCTACTAGAAAGTAGTGTTTTTACAGGTGTAATTGAAGGATTAAGATGAGATCATAGTGGATCAGGATGAGCCCTAAGCATAAAGAGAATATCTTTGTAAGAGACTGAGAAGGATACATGGAAATGCCAAGGAGTTGATGTAAAGACTCAATGAGTAGAGATTGATCTAAAACACCTGTGCCCCAAGGAACTCCAAAGACTGTTAGCAACCATCAAATAAGAGAGGCAAAGAAGGGGTCTCCCTCAGAGTCTTCAGAAGAAACCAGCCCCACCAACACCTAGACTTCTGGCCTCCTGAACTGTGAGAGAATAAAAGCTGTTGTTTTAACTCTCCCAGTTTGTGGCATTTGCACAACGTCACTAGGAAATGAACTCAGGCACAGAGAGATCCCAGGACTTCGGCAGAAGACAGAGCCCACTAGCACCATGGGGGCATTCTGCTGAGGAAGCACCATGACTGCATGGTTCCTGGGTGGGGGCAGCATCAATTATTCCTTCCATTTTGCAGCTGAAACTGTGAAAGGCTATCTGGCTTACCCCAGGTAAATGGCTGTCAGCATGAGGTGGGGAGAAGAGTGGCTCCCTCCAGTATCTGGAAGGTGGGTAGGTGCTACTGCTAAGTGAAAGGTCCCTGTTTTGACTCAGTAAGGAAGAGCTAAAGTTCTCAAATACCCTCAGCAGCCTATAGAGAGCCTGCCATTCAGCAGTTCACGTGCTGGGCATCCCCCAGAAAGCAGTGATGCAGACGGAACTGCAAAACTGCCAAGAACTGGACAAAAGGACAAGCAGTTAAGGTTGCCTTGTGATAAGAGAAGTGGCAGGGATCTGGAAGGGTATGGGTAGCACATGGGGTGCCACTGACTCTCTATGGGATCCCAGGCTGGCAACTACCCCTCCTGGGGCAGTGCAAGGATTAAATTTGATTAGGCACCCCCCCCCAATCCCTCCCAGTTTAACATTTTCTGATTTTCTAAAGTTACTATACTCAGAGTTCTGGCTCAGTTTCAAACAGCCTGATGGAGCCCTGCACACTGTGCAAATACACAGCGTGGCCCACCCCTCCCCACCCTCTTCAGTCCCACTGCAGCAGTGACCTAGAAGGACACCCACAGAACCATCCAAAGGCAGTTTGGAAACACATCCTTTCCCAGGAACCCAGGTCAAGTTCCTGGGACTGTTCTGCAGGGCCGGGGAGTTCTACAGACAGTGTTTCTAACTTCATCAGAACAGCGGGATCCCAGGAAGGCCCTAGAATAGAGCTGACAGCCTCATTCTCTAACTGGTGTCTTGGAGGAGAGAGACAAGTGGGTAGCTGTCTGAGGAGTGAGGGAGGCACTCTAGTCCTGCTGCTTGATGCAAACCTCCTTGAAACAACCCCTGGTCTGAATGTCAAATGGTTCCTTGGCAGTAAGTAGCCCCTGCACTTCTCCAGGTTCCCAACCTTTGGTCAAGCCATGTGGGCAGGGACAGAGGAGGAGACACCAAAAATTCAGCCAATGTCTCCCATAAAAATAGTAATGGTGAATAGGAGCTTGCTTCCCTCTGCTTCTGCCAACTGGAGACCAGACCTAGAAAAGGAAGGCTTTTCTTTCCAGGCCATTGCAACTCCCTGTAGTGTAAAGGCTCTGTTTCCTCTCTGGAGAGGTTGGGGTAAATTCCCTGTGCCTGGAGAGCAGAGCATTGGCATGGGGTGGGAGCAGGTAGGATGGAGACTTAGTAAAGTCTCGGGGCCCAGATGGGCATTGCTCCTGCTGCCCATAAGCTTTAGCCTGCTGACTGGCACTCATGGGGAATCCTCTTGGACTGTGCTTTAAAGGATAACAAAAATGGCTCCTCAACTGGAGCACCATCCTCTGCTTGGGCAGAAGTAGACTGAGCATTTCCCTGAGTCACTGAAGACCCTGCTTTGGCAGCCCCCCACCCAGAGTTCTCTGTTTTTCAGGGTGTAGCTTCACAGTTCCTTGCAAAGTCTTTCTAGTTGGGGGAAAGGGTATGTATAAGTTAACGCAATTGTGTGTGTGCATGCATGCGTGTGTAGGCTGAATAACAAAGGACATGAAATTTCATTGAACCACAAATCTTTGTTTTTTGTCTAGACCTGAATTTTTAATTCCAAAGCCGAGAATTCAATGCTTGTTCTCTATTGTGCTCTGAGGTTCTCTTTCCTCAGGGCAATTGATTCAACTTAGTTGCCTGAACTGGGGTAAAGGCCTCAGGATAAAATGAAATCAGGTTAGGATACAGCTAGTTAAAATAATGTTATTTTAACACAAAAACTAACCTGAATTTGATATACATAATTCACTACATTACAAAGCATGCTTAATTACTATAGCAACTTTATTGAGCATATACTATATGCTTTATGCTAAAAGATCTAAGGGAAATGGAGAGCAATGGCACAAAGATAAACCAGACAATTTCTACTTTTAGACACTCTACAAAAAGCAATAAAAGGCACAAACATTCCTGCAATTCAACACAGCATATAAAGGCAATGAGATAAATTATGAAGTGTTTGTGAAACATTAAACGCATAAAAGGAAGAGCAGCTTAAATATGGTAGGAAGACAATCTGATTCCCTACCTAGAAAGCCCAGGATAGCACATTGAAGAGCTATTAAAACCAACAAAGTGAGTTTAGGAAAGGGATTGGATACAAAGGCACATATATGAGCTTTCACTACATCAGCAATAGCCATTTACAAAATGTGTTGGGAGGAAATACCTTATTTATGTCCACAACAAAAAAGTATAATAAGTCCAGCAATATATCTAATAAGAAAAGTGCAAGACCTGCTTGAATAAAATCATAAAATTTTACCAAAGGACATAAAGAAGGGTGCAACAAATGGAAAAATATTCCATCTTGTTACATAGAAAGATTCATTACTGAAAAGCAGATAATGCTCCTCAGATTAATTTGATGCTCTATATAGTTCAATACATTTCCTTTTAGTACATGATGGATGGACTCAAAATGTCACTGAGAAATGAAAATATGCAAGAAGAACCAAGAAAAACGAAATGAAAAAAAAAATGAAAAGAGAGGAAATTGTTCACATATATGAAGCTTAATCTAAAGTTAAAGTAATTGAAACAGCATGGTATTAGAGAGTAGATAAATGAATGGAGGAGAATAAAATATTACAAAAACTGAATATGAATTCAGTATGTGATAAAGAAGACATTTCGCTAGAACAAAGAATAAACTACTCTAATAGATAGTACTGTCCTTTAACTAATTCTTCTTCCTTGATAAAGGTGTACTGCAGAGAGCAAAGACTCTTGACTTGAGGGTCAGAGAAGCCTAGATTTTGATACTACCTCCACCAGCTGAAGTGGTATTTCATTGAACATGTTTCTTTGACTCTTGAGTTTTCTTTGAAAAATGGCGTAGTCAATCCCTATCCTTATCTCACAGGGTAGTGATGACAAATGAAACAACCTGTACAAACAAACAAAACTTATGTACTGTAATGATCAGGACTCTAATAACAATGGTCCTGGAGGTAGAAAACATAACAAAACATCCAAATGCATCTAAAGCCTGAAATTTTATCACCAGAATGTTTTCCATTGCTTCATGGTCTTGGTCTTTGCCATAGTGTAAACTCCTTAACAAGCAACTCTTTGAACTATTGCCAGTCATCAGGCCCCCCTGAGAGAAAAGAAATATTCCAGAAGAAATATTCTAGAAGCAAGATAAAATCAGCAGGAGTAAAAAGGTTAGGCAAACTGAAGACCTCTCCCACCTTCACAGAATGCACCAGGTCAACCCTTTAAAGAATGCTGTTTGCTTGTTTGTTCTCATACCCAATTCTCTTCCCTTTTCAGGCCCTCCTACATATGGTACATACTACATTTCCCAGGTTCCCTTGTCAACTTGCTCTCAGGTGGAAGCAGTCAATGAGAGACAATGGTAGAGGAATGGTACGGTGGAAAGAATGAGGAAAGCAGAGTATTCTCTCTAGTTTTGTGCCACCTGTGGTGGTGTCCCAGCCAGGGATTACAGCAGTAGCTGGTTTCATGATTCTTGCTCTGGGAAGACTGATGTCTCCTTTATTGTCCTGCCTCCCACTGGATAGGTTCTATCATGTTTCTAAACCAGGTTTGATGCCTCGACTTTCAGCTCCCATCTTTTTGCTCCTCCAGCATTAAAACTGATAGCAATTTCCTATTGTTGCTAACCTAGATCTAGAATTGTTTGGAGTCCCCTGGTTTGACCTTTCAGCAATTTTATTATTTGAGTGACCAGTTCCCTATGCTGAATTCCTCTATTTGAAATATCTAGAATGATTTCTGTTTTCCTGGCTGATAAGGAACATTCCAGGAAAAATATTAAATGCAGTAAATCCTCACTTAATATCATCGATAGTTTCCTAGACACTGTTACTTTAAGTGAAATGACTCCAGTAAAGCCAAGCCCTCAAACAGCATCTTTTAACTTAGGTCATGATTCTTTTTGTCTCATCAATGTTATAATAAAGCTAAATTGATATGAGTATCCGTTGGACTTAAACTAACATTAATACCAACAATATCTAAAACTTATTGACCACCTATATGTTTCCAATCATGTGCTAAGGGTTTTAAATGATTTCATTAATTCTTCACATCAACTTCATGAGGTAGGCATATCATTACGGTTACAAATGACAAAAACAGAGGCTTACATTCAAAGCCAAAATCCTGTAGGATATAGTTCTTATTGAAAGTTGCTAACTGACTACAACCAAGGTCAGCAGATGATCATCTGTCCTCTTCTAACGAACATTTGTGTGGTGGCTTTGATGAAGAGGACTCAGCCATTTCCAACCATGGAAGATTTTATCAGCAGCCCAGAGCCCTTGCTGAAGATTAGGCTAGTTGGGCCTTTTCCCTCTTGAATTTTGTCTTTGATCATTTTCTCAGAAAATATGAGGTGTTATTCAGACTGTGCAGAAAAGCCTACAAATTGCTCTTTTCTGTCCTAATGCTTCTTAAAAACACTACTTTCTCCATCAATCTCCCCTTCCACTGCCTGATACTACCTATTTTCTTAATATCCTCCCAAGGGAACTGCATTGAAAACCCTTCAAGAGTGACGTCTGGGAGGTCTCTTGTCTGCTTTGGTTCTCTCCCTCCATTTCATGGAAGGCAATTATCATCTTCTCATATACTTCTAGACTCCTTTATCCTCTTTGTCACATAGAAGATTCAAGATTTCTTATAGTCAACACACAAAAATTTGTCAGATTCTTTTCCTAATTTGTATTATTTATGTCTTCTAAAGAGTTCTATAAATTACATACTGAGTGGAGCTCCTTAATTCATTCATTTGATTAAATACTAAAAATACAGATGAAGAGGTGAGAGCCAGTTTCCCCCAGATTCCAGCTCTGGTTGATGATAGGCATAACAGAATATCAGGGTGAATGAAATAAAAACAAAAGTTTTGTTTTATTTTCTAGGAAAGGAAGATCCTCTATGTGTTCTACAGTTTGGTTTAATAACAAGAGGCTAAGCAATCAAAGGTTTATCTTTTGTTCAGAGCAGATACCTCATTTTTCCCCATTATTCTCTGAGACCCCATGGAAACTAGATGTAGTTTTCGTTTATCTTTCAGTTTCTTGTAAATTAACAGTCACATATGTAAAATATGTGATGGAATATTGTCCAGTTGGAGCAGACTCTGCTTTCAGACACTTCCCTTCTTGAGTTCTGCTTTTAGAAGCAATTAAGCAGAGCAATCTGAGCAGTATAAGCAATTACTTTAAACTAATATAACTTCTTATTGTGTCATGGGATCTATTTTGTAAAGGAAAAAAGGTGCTGCTTTAAAATCAGAAATAAAAGACCTTCTCTACATCATCAACCAATCAAGCAATCTATTCGAGCTCAGTTGTAAGTATTGACTGGAGGCTAAATCTGGGGAGTAGGCAGGGCCCATTCTCTGTGTTTGCTAGATTTAACCATAATATTGGGGAGACATTGTTAGTAAGGGTTACATCTTCATCCTAAAATAAATGTGTTCCTCTTGAAGTTTTCAAGAGAACAACCGACTGTGCCCTACAAGGACTGTTCACAGAAGGGACCTAGAAGGGACTCAGAGCCCACACTCTTGAGTTGAGGACAGTGAGCCAGTTCCATTCTGGGGGGAGTTAGTGAGTACTTCTGTGTGTAGCCTGTTGCATAGCCTGGTTCCCACTGGTAGAGGAACCTACCTAGAGGTTTATTTAGAAGAAATGGAGGGGGGGATGGAAAGGAAAGCAAAGCAAACAAAAGTATAAATTAAAGGAGTTCTAAAGTGTGTTTGTTAGGACTCTGACTGGATTAAACAGAAGATGAGACTTTATTTTAAGAATGTGGGTTGTCACATAAGGATAAGAATACAGCTGAAGAACAAAAAGATCTATAACCAAGAATGGAAAATTATCAGGAATCCAAGTGTATGATTTTTACCATCTTTTTTCTCTGGTTTTCGCATCACATGGGAGAACTATTTCTCAGAAAATTAAATATTTTTGCTGTAGTGTCTATGGGTCTATAGGTTAACTGACTGCCTGGGGCCATACGGTATAATCGGTGGCACATAGACCTTCTCTTTCTATAATTCCTGCCTTTCCATAGAGGTTTCTGGCTCAGGTAAGCTCAGGGACCTATCTGGTTCAATTGCCTGAGGCCAACCAAGTGGGTTACACTGCAAGAGTGCAATGGCCATGGGTTCAACTGTAGCAGACTGCACAGTAGAGCAAAGCGTTGAAGAGAGTTGGTCTGGTACCCCAAAAACTACTCACTAACTTTCCTAGTATGTCTTGCCCACCATGAACACAGACATCAGAAACATGGAGGCCAAATCAAGGGTGGTCTTGCTACATTGTGGATGTGAAGTAGAACGGCCTGCAGGGTCCAGTCTGAGGACACAGAAAAAGGGCAACAGGGTGGGGACAACCTCAGCCACTTCAACCCAAAGACATTGACTGCATAGTCAAAGCAGGGAAGAAGAAATTGAGGAATCTGAAGGGGCTACAGTTCCTGCAGGGTGGTTAGGGCAGAGCAAACAAATACATTTTTGTGGTTGGCAGCCTTTTCTTCATGCTGGTGTGACCTCAGGGACATTTATTACCCAATCACATAGAGTGTAGCGCTGCAGGTCACATGTGGGGAGTGGAAGAGAGGGGGCCTGTGCTTGAGAGAAGAGGGTTACCAGAAGTTGAATAATGAAGGTTGCCATACTCCATACATCACTCTCAAGAACTTTCATTACAGGAAATTTAAATCACGCATTAAAGTTGACAAAACAAAACAAAGATCCCCATACAGCCAGCATTCAATTCCAAATCATCAGCTTGTGGTCATTCCTGCCCCAAGCATTCTCCCCTCCCTTATTATTGAGAAGCAAATTTTAACTGTCATATTGGTTCATCTGTTACCACTTTGATATTAACTCTTAAATCATAAAGATATTTTTAACACATAACCATAATTTCATTATCACCGCTTCAAAAACCTTAATAATTCTTTAATATCACCAAATATCCCATCTATGTATCAATGGTTAATTGTGCCTTAATTTCATAGTATCTTTATATCATATTGATTTGAATCAGGATCCAAATAAGATCCACTTATTATAATTGGCATATTTTCAAAGTCTTTTTCAATCTACTCTTCTGTCTTCATCTATCTCTTTTTATTTTCCTTCCTGAAAGCATTAAAGAAACAAGGTCAGTTTACTGTAGAGTTGACTGTGGCCTGGATTTTGCTAACTCTACCTATTTGGTGTAGTTTAACATGTTTCTGGGTTTTCTGTATTTCTGTAATTAGATCTAGTGGTTTAATTGGGTTCAGATTTGATGCCCTCTGCAAAGATAATTTCCTGGGCGGTGGTATGTTCTGTCATCATAAACTACATATATCTGGTTTCCCGCTTTGGGAATTTAGCAGATATTGAAACCCCATGCCAAGCAAGGCCCACTAATTTGTTGAGACTTGAAAAATGATAACATCTTATTTCTGTCATTTCTTTTCATTTATTTATTGAAGCATAGAATCTAAAAGAAATTTCCTCTTCTCTACTATTTGGCTTCCCCCTTGGTACAGTTCACAAATGAAAGACAGGATAAACGCTTGGTACTTTCCCTTTATTTTCAAAATAATGGCAAAAAAACAAGGTAGTTCCTGAGGGCTCAGTTATCTATTGCTCTGTAACAAACCTGCCCAAAATTTAGCAGCTTAAAACAACAAGCATTTTTATTCCTTGTCATTCTGTGATCAGCAGAGCCCAGAGAGTGGTTCTTGTACTTTATGTGGCATCTGCTGGACTGGAAAATTGCAGCAACTTCTTACTCACTGGCCTGGCACCTCAGCTGGATGCCCAGAATCACTGGGGGCTTGCTGGCATCTGAGTCTCTTCCATGTGGCTATTTTGTACCTCCTGACAACATGATGATCTCTAGGTAACAAGGTTCTTGACATGACAGGTAGGTTCAGAGAGGAGTAGTTCTAAGTAGTGAAATATACAGGGTTCTTAAGTCCAACCTCTAGAGGTCAAATACCACCCTCACCAGAGCTCTCCTGCACTTGCTGGTGGAATCTTGCACAGAGCTGGCCAGAGTGAAGGAAGGCAGATTCCAGTGCTCTGGAAGAGTGGAAAAAATATATGTGGCATCTGCAAATCACTCACACCTGATATTCTGCAAAGGTGACAGGATTGGTTTGGCTTCTGTTTCAGTATCATTGTGATCTAACAAGTTTAGATATATTTTGTGTTTTAATCCATTGCAGTGATTATCTTTACTGATGTTCAAACAGTCTCATATTTGGTTAGTGGGAATTTAATTGTTTCCTGAGTCCTTTACACTTCATCTGGCTGATAGTCTCTTTCTTCATTTCTGGTTTAGTAAGTTGTTCTAGGTTCATCTGATATATTTCCTGCCCCCACCACAGAGCCAGACATTTCCCTAAGGGTTCCGTTTAGTGGAGAGGGGTATTGCGAGACACTACTGGAATACTGGGACACTCAATGCCATTTGAATAGTTATAGTTTCTTGTTCTTTTCCAGAGAGAAATCAAGGAAACATAGTTTTTAAATTTCTGTTTCTTCACCATCTCTTTTTTGATTTACTATGATACTTGCACCATCAATGTAATGACTTCCAGGGCATTAGTTCTGTCTTATTTTGCTTTGTTTTCCATGTTCAGAATGATGCCTGACACCCTCTACACTCACTATATTAAGGTAATTTGAATATCTGTACATACTTTTTTCCTTAAAAGAGTTCTCCTCAATAGTATACAAAACTATTCCACTTTCAGTCTAACATAACTTGAAATCCATCTTCAGGGTATACATTTCACTTTTTTGTTTTACCCTCTAGAATGCAGCACACCTACCTACATCCTCCTCATTGACCAAATATGACCTTCAACCTTTACCCAAGTAACCCAAAATCCAAAGGCTGACTCATCTATCATCCCACCTAAAATCCTAGTTCTTTTTATTGCCATCCTTTTCCACCTTCCTCCTTATCTCTGGGGGTAAGTTAAGGACCATGCAAGAATCTTACACAATGGAAAATTATTCAGCCATAAGGAAGAAGGAAATGCAGCCATTTTTAGAAAAGTGAAGAGAGTTTGAGGGAATTATGCATAGTAAAGCAAGTAAAATGGCAAAACCAAATATTGGACATTTACATAGCCAATGATTTAATAAAGTAAAATATTTATATTTTACTATATTTAATATACTTACATTAAAATACAATAAAATTTATTGGAAATTAATAAACACTATGATTTATCTGAGATTAAGAAGAAGAGGGACATAAGAGGAACTAGGCAATAAAGGAATGATGATGAGAAAAAAAGAATCTTCAATTTTAAATTCACATTAGTGAAGTAGAGTAAAAAATTATATAGTCAACTAATTAAGCCTCCAAGGCATAGATTTAACTTTAGTTTAGCCTCATAAGAGTGAACTTGGCTTGATTCTCTCTACATATTAGGTACCGATTGGTCTGAATCAATCAGTGAAATCTTACTTTATCCCAATTAAAAAAGCTTCCAGAAAGAGTATCTGGTTTCTGAAGGAAGAACAGCCTTTCTTTGGACAAGATGATGTGTGAGAGCAAGGTTTGCAGTGATCAGTCATTTTGTCATATGAGGATAACCTATGAGAGTATAAAACTGACTCTTCAATGGCACAGAAGTGAAAAAATAATACAGAAATACTGAATCAAAAAGAGCCCTAATGAAATCCAACTACTGCTAGATATTCTTTCTTACAAAGTTGGGGGATTCCCCTTAATTATTTAGCCAACTTATGCCAAATTTTTCCCTACCTGTAACCCAAAATATCCTACCAAATACAGATCAAGAGCCCCCCAGGAATTAAATCATTTCCTTTCCGTAGGACAGCAGTTAATAGTCAAAGAAATGACATAGAAATTATCTCACGTTTTCTCCCAACAAGCATCCAGAAGCAGATTGGCAAATGTTCAGAACTCTTTGCTCTAAATTGCTTGAGGAGGATGGATGATTGAGGGTATTACTCTTTTTTATTGTGATGAAATATACATAACATGAAATTTGCCATTTTGATCATTTTGAAGCGTACAATTCAGTGGCATTAAGTACATTTATATTATTGTGCAATCATCACTACCATCCATTTGCAGAATGTTTTTATCTTCCCCAACTCAAACTGTACCCATTAAGTAAAAATTCCCATTTCATCCTTCCTCTCCCAGTCCCTGGCAACCAGCATTCTGCTTTCTGTCTTGATAAATTTGACTACTTCATTGTACGAAATGCAAATGGAGTCTATAATATTCATAATAGACTTTTTCACCTAACATAATATCAAGACTCATAACTAAATAATTTCCATTGTATGTATATGCCATATTTTGATTATCCATTGATCAATTGATGAATAGGTTTTGACAGTTGTGAAAAATGCCTCTCTGAACCTGATTATAAAAATCTGTTCAAATCCCAGTATTCAAGCCTGTTAGGTATAGATCCTGAAATGAAATTGATAGATCATATGGTGAATCTATGTTGAATTTTTTGAGGAACTTTTATGCTCCACAGTAACTGTAGCATTTTGTATGGGGTTCTGTATCTCCACATCCTCCCCAACATATATTTTCTTTTGCTTTTTGTTTTTCATCTTACAATAGCCATTCTAATGGGTGTGAAGTGTATGTTGCTTTTTCATCATAAATAGCACACCCATCAGTCAGGCAATGTACCTGCAAGAGCTCACACCTCAGATAAACAGTGATACTATGGAAGCACCAAGAGGGGACCCTTAACAGAGCATAGATCAAAAAAATAGAAGTGTTCAATATCTTTTTGTTAAAAGTGTGAGTGGGTGAGCATTTTTTAAATTGATACATTTATTTTCTTAAATCTTTGTTAATTTTTGGATAGTATTTGATTTCTCCCCTTAGTGTAATCCCTGTAAGTTTTCCCACCACTGTATCGCCTGTAATGCATCACCACAGTCTTTTATGCTTTTCCCTCCCCTTTTCTGACCTCTCTGGCTCCCCCTTTCCTGCTGGATGTCTCAGATAGACGACGGCTTGCAAGTTTGTCTTTTTCCCTGACATTTGTTTGTTTTTTTCCTATATTCTGCATATAGGTGAAACCATCTCATATTTTTTCCTCTGATTTATTTCACTTAGCATAGTTTATTTGAAGTGAATTACCCCCCTCTAAAAATAAGAACTGCAGGGATCTACTAAGGATCTACTAAAGTAGAGTGGGTGGGAAGCTAATAGCAGCAGATGGGATGTAGACCTCTAGAGCAAGGGATGAGGGTAAGGACAAAGGGTCAGTCTGCTCTACGGTTTAAGGTCACCTGAAACTAGAATGAAAAATCTCTTGATTCCCTTTACCAGTGGGCTACCTCTGTCTCTCTCTGCAACACACCTTGTTTATTTTTCTTAGGAAGTCCCTGGAGCAAACATTATAACCAGAATGTCAGTGCTAGCAGTGCTCTACTCCAGCAGCATGAGCTGTGGGCACTCAAGTTGGGGGTCCCTTTACAACTCATGTCTTCACAAGCTTTCAGCCAGCGAGAGAGAATCTGTTAGGACCTGAATCTCTGAAATCTTGCCAAGATGCATCCATAGAGATTCTTTCTTGGGACTTGAAACTAGGGATCATCAAACTGATCCAGTTTCTATTGGAAAGATGTTGCAATGCTAAAGTCTGAGAAATGTCAGTAGCATCAGGAACACGTCAACGCTTCTGGAAGTTTTGCCTCACCAAACCTGTAAAAGCAATCAGGTATTTATCAAAAAATTGTTCAGATCACTTTGGTCCGAATATGAGGTTGGAAATCTCCTGAGAAACAACCTCCTGAAGTTTGCTTTTTCTATTTCTAAAGAGGATGAAAATAGCAAACAAGCAACAAGGCAAACTTGATGGTGTGATTTCCTCCTGAATAAACAGGCCATGAAGAAATTTGAGGCAAGTTGTTTTCCTATTTCTGTGTTCTGCTCTGAAAGTCCTGATGCCATTTCTTGGACATTTTACTACTCCCACTAGCTTCTTTGCCAAAGATGCTGAGTCTCCACCCTTCCCTCGTCCCCTTCTTGCACCCTGCACATTCAGATTGACAACCACTCAGCAGCTACCTGGAGAAGGGAGTGGCCTCCCAAGGATGTGCAAGGAGAAAAGGGCACAGTGATCCTAGTGTGAAAGTACTCAAATGCCAAGAAATTGCTGTTTGTCTGTTTTTTTAAATATACTTTCTTGTCCCAAATGACTTTACCAGGGAATTTTACCAAAATTTTAGGAATAATATCAATTATATAAATCCATCCAGAAAATAGATGAGTTAAAACCAAAATGAAACAAGATGCAACCACATGGGTGAATCTGGAAAGCACTGAGTCAAAGAAGTCAGGCACCAAAGTTCACACTGTGTAAGTCAATCTGTATGGCATTCTACAAACTACAGAATTATAGAGACGGCTAGAAGACTGTGGTTTTCAGAGGCCAGATATAGAGGCTATAGGAGGGTGCTGCAAAGGGCATACAGGACCTCCTGTCAGTGATGGAGCTATTCTATATAATGATGGTAATGGTGGTTACAACTGCATATATTTGCAAAATTCATTCAGCTGTATGCTTAAAAAGGTTAATTTTACTGTATTAAATAATATGTCAATAGTTATGACTTAACAAAAGAAAACCCTGACTATTAAAACATTGCATTTCAATTTAATATTGAAATTTCTGTGTTTTATGAAAACATATTTGCATTTATTATTAAATATGCATGCGTGTATACATAAAATGTATGTTCACAGATATGTACATATTTCATGTATTATAAATATATTTACATATATACATTTTTTTTCTTCTCAAGTTGCCATGTTACCAAGCCATCCCCAATATCAGGGTGGTCTCATTATGTCTGATTGACCCTGATTTTCCTCAATTTTCTTTATCTCAGACAGATGGAACTTTCCCTAAGCTCTCTGAAACATAGCATTGAATCGACCAAGCCAGAGTCAGGTCCAAATCTCCATAAATTTACAGTTTAGAAGGTCCTGAGAGGATCTATTCCATAAATAGGCAGTGAATTTATAAATTATATTGTCCTCCCAAAGTAATTGTGAGGATTCAAGTGAAAAAGGTGCATGTTAAATGCTAAGCATAAAGTAAATTTCCGACAAATATAAATATGGGTATTTTCAACATTGCTACTCACTTTATTACCTATTTTCAAACTCTATTTGGCTTTGTTGTATTGCTAGGCACAATTTACTGGAAATTAATTGACTTTGTCCCAGACATTTTTTTTCATTTGCAGATACAAGCAACTCAAAATTTAAGGCCAAATAAATCAAACAACATCTCATGATGAATACAGGTGTTTAGTCCTGAAATGAAAGATGTGACATCTCTCCTCAATTACTTGAAGGTCCCATTGTGGAAGGCAATCGGGAATTGCTCTGTATTTCTCTTAAAGGTAGAAGCCACAGTTAACTATGTTTTGACTCCAAATGAAGATTAAAACATTTGCTATCCCAGTACTCTGAATATGAAAAGGCACTCCTCAATGTGGAGTGAGTTCCAGTCCCAGAGGTACAGCAACAGAGTCTGAGAACTCACTTCTTGAGAATTCTATAGATGAGTTCCTAGTTTGCCTTGAATGGAAGATTGCTAAACATGGGCTTACAAGCACTTGTGTACCTTCTGCATACCAAGAACATAATTTTAGTGTTTGAATCCAGTGCAATAGACACTCATCTACCCAATAGCATTATGAGTATATTGATAACAGGAAGCGTAGGTGTGGGGGAACATAACTCCTTACTCAGACCAGGGATCATGGAATGCTTTTTCCATGAAGCTAAGTTTCTAAACATAAAAAGGCATCAAGCAAGCAAACCAGAGTCCAAGCAAAGATTGAACTAAAATTAATGGTTTTCAAGACATATATTATGAACATGTCAGGTATCCACATCAATTATTGGGGGACTTTCTGGGCAAAAAGATATGTGCTGGACTTTCAGATACATCCCCTACTTCAATAAAAGCAGAAAGGTATAGCCTGTTGTACAACTGTGGAGTCCATTTAGGATTTTCAAACATTCTACATCTAAACACAAGACAGAAAATATAAAATCAATAAACCATACCCCAAAGTTTGTGCTTCCTAACCTGAGCTATGCTTCCTAGAGTTGTGGCTCTGCATTGGAAATGTGGACAGGCAGTTTGCTGATGAGGAGTGGTCTCACTAAAGAGCAATGTCTTCTTGTTTTTGACATCCAACTATGTTAATAAGCGCTGGAATAATGCGATGAGATCAGGGAATGCAACAGTTACTTTTTTCAAAAGAAGATTGTGACTTTCAAAAAGAAGTAAGGAGTTGATTTATGTAAGGTGTTGTGATATGTTTTTCTAAGACTACCATCATGCTGATAGGGAGCAGTGGATGAGGGAAAAGAAGATGTTTCAACACCAAGGACAGCACTCAACTCTTAGCTGCTTTGTTTGCAAAAGACCAGACAAGAGAATCTAAGTTCATGCCCCACCACCTCTCCAACCTATGTTCACCTATCTCCAGTTGATGGAAATCCTTAATGCACATTTAGATTTTTTTGGACCCTACCTTACTAGAAAATCAGACTCTGCTGTACTTAATCATTTCCCATTTAATTTGAGTAATCTCCTTTGATTCAGGGGTATAATTAGACTTAATAGCATGCTAAATATAAAGGTATACCACTCACCTCCAGGATGTGACAAATTAAGAGATATATGAAAGAGGGACTCTAATATTTTCTGCATTCTTCACTAAATACCAATAAAATAGCCAAAAAAACGTTGTTGAACATATGATGGTGAAAGGGAGTTTGGGAGAAAGAATCACCTTATAGGTTACAGATTACCCCCACAGTGCAAATATATGCAGGGAAAAGATAAATTCACTTCTGTCATTGGAGATCACAGTGTGTGACAAATATAGACCCTGGTTTTTCAGGACACAGAATGGTTGATCAGAGGCAAGAGTACTATAACCCTGTTCTACAATGTAGACGAAAGACCTTCACTTTGCCATCTCATTAGCAGACACCAAGAAACATTGTGATACTTGTATCTGCCTTCCAAATTTCCTACTGTAAATTCTAGCCACATTCCTGGTCCATGATTTTAAATATCTAAATCAGTCTGTGTTGTATGAAAGAAGGGTAAATATCTAAATCGTTTTTATAAGCAAAATGAACTTAATATCTTCCTTCACCTTATGGGATTGTTAGGGGCATTGATCTGTATTAAAACATCTAGAAGCACTAGGTGCTGAAAGGTATATGGGAGGTATCAGGAATGTTACATTTTGTCCTGTGTATACCTGCAAGGAGTTCATTCTCTGTAGAGAGAATTGATGTGGTTTTTAAGTGGCTAATTAATGTCTGTCCAGAAAGCGTAAGCCTCCTTCCATCTGCTCACTTCTGCAAAGACAGTTAGGTGTGTCTCTGTCAGGTTCTCAGCTTAGTCTTACCAAAGCTAGCCCTTGGCAACAGCTCCACATGCTCTAGTAAAGTCAGAAGCAGGTCAGTAAGTTTTGCATTGGGGTCCAAGATGGTTCTTTTAAATTGTGGGATTCTCAATTACAAAGGAAATGAGCTGAAAAACATCTATAGCTTAATCTTTAAAGATGCTCTTGGTGAAAAACAAAATCCATAGCTTTTTTTTCTCTCTTTAACTAAAAGTGATGTTTAAGCAGATACTACACCAAGTATTGTACTCAGGTCATTCTGGAAAGATTTGTGTTGATCGCCCAATCCATGCTGAGAATGTTTCCTGTAGCCCTTGTACCTTTGGTGTGTTACTCCTTGTTCTTTGAGACTAAGCTCAGATGTCCCTTCTTCCAGAAAGTCTTTTCTGCCCCATAATGGCCTGAGAACTTCTCTTAGGTGTTCTTTCTTCTTGTCTCCATTACCCTAAGAACAGGTTGGGTCTAGGTCTGATGTTTCTGTGATCCCCACACCTGACACAAGCCCATGACAGAAAAGTTTGCTGCCAGGGAAATGTTGGATACTGAATGAATACACTTGCAATCTCCTGGATAAAGATTTTCCAAGCTCTGTTCTGCAGTATCTTCATTCCGGAGGTGGAGTGTGTATACGATAAAGTATTTTTGTGGTCAGTGAAATTTAGGAAGCCTGTGAATAGTCAACATTAAAGAAGTTTCTTTGTTCAGGAATTCTGAGAACTATATGACAAAATAACACATCCTGTGACTCTGAAAGGGAAAATTATCAGGCAGGACCTCCCTATCTAAATATGAAACACTTTCCAGGGAGGGGCAGGCTAAGAATGGAAAGAGAAAATGTCAAGCAACTGAAGTTCCATGGGACACATTTTAAAAAACAGTATCCTAGATGGCCTTGCAGGGTGTCTTTTCACATACATAGAAAAATCTGAAAGAAGATGCAATGACAAAGTGACAAAGTCATATTGTCAATGAACGGTGGCATTTGGGAACCTTGAGAACTTGGGTCATGGTATCTCAACCATTCCTGCCCTACAGGAATAAAAAAACATGGGCACTCTGTCACAGCCTATAATCAGGAAATTAGGTTTTTAATGATTGGGAGTGTAGGCACTAGTGTGTATCAGCTTACCTTGAAATGTATACCAAAAGCAGTTGGCCAATATCTATCAGTTGTGTGTGTAGCCTAGTTGTCCTACAGCCTTTTTATCAGGAAATGCCTCCTGAGGCATTTATAGTCTTCTGAGAAGCCTTCTTATGAAAAAAAAAATGCTGTCCAGAGAAAATGTTTGGCAAGGGAAGCTCAGACCTGAAAGTGTGGCCATGGTGTTTCTGCTTGCCACTGACTGTTGTCTTTCACATTTTGGCATCCTTTAGCAAAACCCAATGGTACGATTTAGTGGCTTAGCTCATAGCCACCCTCCTTGAAAATACCCTCACCTTCTGGTATCTTAGGGAAGTTGGTAACCATCTTAGGGAAGTTGTAGGCTGATCCCTTCCAGTGCAAGGGCTCGTCTTTGGTCTAAGCTCCAACTGTAGAGAAAGCAGGACACCACATTGTCTCTTCAGCTGAGGGTAGGACAGAGCATCCTTGGTTGAAGCAGGACTCTGATCAGAATTGTGTGTTTGGGGCAAACCCCCTCTCTGATAACACTGCTCTGTAGACTGGTGAGGTGATCTGAGCAGTCACTTCACAAGTCCTTCACAGCCAAAGAATGAAGTGTATACATGACATCCTTCTCTCTGAAGGTTGTTGTGTTGTGCTCACATATGTAGAGTAGGGTTTGCATAAACTGTTAAATAGACTGCCTGAGCTCAATCACCAGTGCTGACATTAGCTGCACATAAAACTTAAAGCAAGTTACTCTCTGTACACCAATCTCCCCGTGTGCAAAATGGAGATGACAATTAACCTGATTAGACTGGCTAACCATATGAAAAGCACTTATAAGAGTGGGGGCACTAATGAACTAGCTACTACCTTGCTCTCCAGGAGTGAAGAGAACTTATGCTTTGTCCTCCTCACCCAGGACTCAGCCCAAGGGTAGCAGGTGTTAAATGCTCAGAAACTATTTACTGAAAACCAAATGCCAGAGGCAAACATTAACCTATAGGCCCTGAGTTTGCATTTGATGAGCTTTGTGGGTGTTTTGAGGCCAGAGGGCTTCTTTTGGGAAAAGAAAGTGATCTACAGCGCTCAGGAAATGAACAGCAGTCCTCTGCTCATATCTGTTCTAGTCAGGAACCTCTGCGGTGAGAAGCAAGAAGCAGTCTCAGGGCTGTTCCAGGCAGTCCTGCCTAATGGAATATGGTGGTCACTGGGTCCAACTGGTTTTACTTCCAGACACAACTTCTGGATGCTTCTGCACTTCCCCAATGTCCCTACACTGGCCGGTGTGGCAACCCCTCTCACTGGCCATGCTCTCTGGTGCTCTGACTGCTGAAACAAACCAGATACAGTCAAGTTCTGATGCAATAGAGACTCACCTGCATCAAGTTCCTCAGCCTCACACCATCCACACACATTGCTCCCCAGCACAGCAGGTTCTCCCCACTTGTCACCTGGGTTCCTCTAGGCCTTCCTTGACCACTTTCTTCCAGAATCTGATTTTCATTGTATTTTTCTCTTGTGCCTTCTGTTTCTTCAGTCTTGGCATGTATCATTCAGTTATATGTATTAATGTCACCGTGCATACTGTACACACCTCCTGGTATACTCTGAATTCCTATAAGCACAGATCAATCCTATTAACCATTGTCTCTCCAGTGCTGAGTTCAACTCAATAAATATTGGTTGAGTGAACAAATAAAATCTGATCTCTGAAATCAAAAGCAGTCCCTGGGGCCCCAGGTATGATAACAAGAATCACCTCAAAACTTCCCTGAGTGGGTAGAGTGAGGTTTGGGTAAAATCAAATTTTATAGGAGGTTATTGAGCTTCTTGGCGCAAGTTGTGGCCCAAGGAGTCTTTAAGAAGGCTACAAACTGGTGGTCCGGAGCTTCAGTGAAGTCAACAAAGGTTTTCTTTTGCTTACAGTGTTAGCAGGAATAAAAAAAAAAATTTACTTATTATTCAGATAGCTTGATAGTTTAGAAGCTCCAGTAACACCAAGGCCATGTTCCCACATGACCGTAGCCCCCTGAAAGTATCCCTTACCCTCTTCAGTTGAATCTAAGTACCTCACTGGAGCTTACACCTCATGGTTGGGCAGGCCCTGCCCAGGAACTGGAATCTCTGGGGACAGTGTTCCTCAGAAATACTGAACCCCCTGATAAATGAGAAGTTTCAGAACAGCCTGTTCTCCAAGCTAAAGAGAACAGCCTGTTCTCCAAGCTAAAGCCACAATGTCTCTGACTTTACTCTGGTGGGTTGTCTCTAAAGTGGCCAGGAAGCCCAGGCATGCCACTCAGTGTTGTTGGCGCAGGGCCTGCTCTGTCATCAGTCAGCCTTTAGTTTATACAAATGGATGAAGACCACTTCCCTCACAGGGCAGCAGCAGAATCAAGACCCTCCCCACTGTATCACACCCTCCCACCTTGTTTTCTCCAGTTTGCTCTCCTGCCTTACTAGGCTAGGTGTCTTTGTCTTGCTGTCACCTAAACTTCTCAGAGGAATGAGGTGCTAGTGGAAGAAGGACAGCAACCTGAGCTATTTCCTTACCACCTCCCACAGGATATAGAGCAGGCCACTTCTCTCTTCAGGGACATGGCTGTCCTGCTATCCCTGAGGTGGGGGTGGGGGAGACTCTGGCACACCCTGAAAGCAGACAGCTTGTGAATACCAGAGAGAACCTCCTTCACCAGCTTAGAGGAAATGGGTAATTTTTTAGAAGAGTCCCTCCCCTCCCCCACTGGATAGGCACACCCAGTTCTCCACTCCCCTGCAATTATATTAACTACCTTCCTGTCACCACCTCCATGATAGAAAAGCATGTTTCCCCAAGCCTCTTCTCCAGACCAGGCTAGACAATGTTAACTGACTTGGGCCAAGTAGAGGCTGGCGGTGCACTAGAGCCATTCACATGACTCCTTGTACCTCAGTCATTGCTGTGAGAAAAACCTGGCCCGAGGAAGAGACACTGCTGCTGACACAGCCTGTCAATAGCTTGGGGCCACTTCTGGCTTATCCCAGCACAGGCTGCATTGAACAATGTCCCACCAGGCTGTGACCTGCAGTCACAAGAGTGAGAATAAACCATTGTTTTAAGCCATGAAATTTGGGGAGGTTATATACAAAAGATAGCCTGTACCCATCCTGCCTGCAAGCTGACTTTCACCTCTCAGTTGCAGGCCTCCCAAGCCAAGCATGAGCCTTCAATCACAGATTTGGGAAGCAGCAGAACTTCCATTACTACCACCATGACTGTTGAATGCTAAGAAAGTCACCTGAGCCCCCTTGCTTCTTCTGTACCTTATTTCCACCAATCCTAGACATGCAGCTATGCCCAGACCCCTGAGAAACCCATAGCTGTACATGAAATTAATTAGTAAATCTGACAGCATAGAAACCCTTGGTAGCCTGGACAGCAGCAGTCTGATAGCATGATGACAGGGGTAGATGAACTGGGGAGAGTTCCAGGGAGAATGGCAAAAGATATTATTATTAAATCTAATATTACACAACACACTAGTTCAGCCTTTAGAGACATCAATGATCATCCCAGGCTGACTTTCCAGATCTGTATTTCACTGGCACCCCCATGACACCTCCAGTAAAATCCCAGTATCTCTGTGAAGGACACACATTTCTCTACAGTTCTCTGTTGCTGGCATCTTGCTTCCTCTGCTCTTCTGCCCTTTCTCAAATTCTCCCCCTCTTGCCCCAGCTTTTATACTTTGAAGTACAGCCCATTCTTGCAGCTGAACTTGGAGATGCCAGTCTCCTGGGAGTACTTCCTCAGACCCTTTTACAAGTGAAATAACCAATGTCTTACTAAGATTTTCCAGGAAAACCTTTCTGTTTCCTACTATTAGCATAACAAATCACTACAAGCTTAGTGGATCAAATGATGCAATCTTGCTCTCATCATTCTTTGCACCCTAAAATCAAGGGTTTGCCAGTATACACCTGATGAAAGCCCCAAGGGAAATCAGTTTCCTTGCTTTTTCTAGCTCTAGAGGCCATCTGTGTCCCTTGATTTGGGACTCCCTCCCCAATCTTCAAAACCAGCAGTGCTAATCTTCCAGTCTCTTTCTGTTCCTCTCAGTGCATCACTTTGTCTCACTCTGGTCTCCCTGCCTCAGTCTTACCAGGACTCTTGTGATTACATTGACCCCACCCAGAATAATCCAATATCATCTCTTCATATGAAGATCCTGAACTCAATCACATCTGCAAATTCCCTTTTTGCAGATATAAGCTAAAATAGTCATAGGTGCCAGGTATGAAGAGAGCGTGGCTTTGAAGAATCAGTTTTCCTACTCCCACACAGCCTCAATTCATTTTTTTCTGAATTGTGTCCCCAAGAGACTTTTACCCCAATCATTTTTATTGCAGAAAAATTACTCTTTCTAATCCAAGGTCACTTTTCGTGTAGAGTCTTGCAGTATAGCCATGCCCATGCGCGTGTTCTGTTCCCTTGCCTTAGAAACAGCTGCTCCTTCAATACAGACAGCTTGGGGAGCCAGCACATCCTGCTGCAGCTGAGACTCATCCTCCACTGGAACATTTGCTCAACATTTACTGACTACTCTGTACTGGACCCTGTGACAGCCCTCAGATACTGAGATGAATAGGATACAGAGTAAGAATCCCTTCCCTTGAAGGAATCGTGGTTTCTGTGTTTTTCCTGTGTCTATTCAAATCTTTTTCTTGATACCCAGCCCCTGCCTGTTATAGCACTGGCTCAGTTAAGAATCTGTTGAGCTGAAATGATCTGAGATCTTGGTCAGCATCATCACCTTCCCAGAAATTCTCTCTGCTGCCTCTTCTTTCTCTCATCTTCCTTTGTACCACTCAAGGCTCAGAACAAGAATGCCTCCCACTGGGCTGGGGCCCCAGCTGTAGCCAGGGCCTTCAGCAGTGTGTTACCTATGTGTTTCTTTCTCTTGAGGTCAGGCCTCTGATGGCTGGAGATCACTCGCCACATGATGCTACAAGGTGAAGTGCCCAGGGGATTCAGATCCATAAATACTTGTTGCATAGAACAAGTGCCTGCCAGTTCATGCAGACACAGGAGGGACTCCAAATACACTAAAGGAATGTGCTTCTGCAGCTAAAGTCACATTAAATATTTATGCCTGAGAAACTGTAGCATTTTCTCCCACAGAGAAAGAAGTTAGGAGCAAACTCTAGAATGGCTCTGTCTCAAGCAAAAAAAAAAAGAAAAAAAGAAAAAAAAGAAATGAGTGGTACAAGCAGCATCCCGTCCATAGCCAAGCTTTGGTTATGAAAGATTTCAGGGAACCATTCATTTGCTCCACAAATACTGCTTAAGGGCCTACTGTTTACCAGGCATGATTGTAGGTTCTTGGGAGCTGGCTGAGAACAAGGGCCAAATCTCTGTTTTTCCAAAACTTGTCTTCTAGTTGCAGGGGGAAGGGGAGGGGAGAAAGGGGATAAGGCAGGCATATTAGTAATTGACATTATGCATCAGGCACTGTTCTGAATACTATACCCATGTACTTCTATTTACCATCTAAGAACTTTTATTTTCATTCCTTTTTTTTTATAAGGGGCAGAACTAAGCACAGAAGAGACAATTAACCTGCCTGAGATTACAAAGCTTCAGGTGAGTGAGTCAGGATTTAGTTCCAGGCATTCCTGTACTGTGAAGCCACTGAGCTAATTCTTGAATCCTTCTCACATCAGAAGTTCGGGGTGTCGGGAAAAGTCTTAGCCTCCTAAGGATTGATGCAGAAAGAAAAAGTCTCTGATCTTTGGAATTTGGGAATTAGGAAGAGAATAATTGAGAGAGGGAGAGGAAACGGTATTAGTTAGGTCCCTAATGGTCGCCATGGTCCCAGGAGTCCATTGTGAAAGGCTTCATTCCTCTAGACTAAGTACACCAAAGTTCATGTTACCAGCCTTACCAGGAACAGAGTTAACTGCTCTTGAGCTTCTTCTAGAGATCAAGATGCAATAGACACTTTATATATCTTATTTAGTCTGTAAAGTGAATAAAATACCCTTTACCAAAGGATAAAATTGTGTTAGTCACTAGAATGAGATAGGATTCAAACGCAGGCATGTGGAAAGCCCAGTCTAATGATCTTTCCCAGACCTACTCCTTATCAATTTTATTTCAAATATTCAAACCTGTTAACTCAGAAAATCTGTTTCTAAATGTTTATTCTGAGAGTGTTCACTGTAATCTTATTTACAAAAGCAAATCTAAAAGGTGAGCGGAGAGAATACCACAAATGTCCAACAAACAGGAGCTAAATAAATGATGAAAGATGCACTAAATCCATGTAATTTTTTATAAAGGCATATTAAACATGCAGAATTATTCCAGAAATTAGTCAAAAAATAACCAAGGATAGTAACGTACATCTACAAAGCTATAAATCTATACCTCTAACCTCTACACCATATAGAGCATTGAAAACTGATCTTACCTCAAAAAAAAGTTACAAGAGAAAAATAAACAATAAAAAATATAGAATTAAAATAAATAGAGGCTTATATACATATATTTATGTTAGGTTAAACCACTGAAACTCATTTTATAGGCTCAAAAATGATTGAACATAGGCAATTTCATGTGGTTCACCTAATAGGAAAAATGCTTGATGGATGTACATTGAAATGCTAATTGTGGATCTGCTGCTGTGATTTCAAACTGATGTTCACCTTTTCTCCTTTTTATGGTTAAATCTTTTCCACAATGTGCTTTTTTGATTGGAAAAAAATCTATTAAAATAAATGCAAATAATTAGAAACATAAAAAGGCAATTTTGACTTTTATTTTTTTTAAGGAGTATGCTTGGTCTCTCAGATGTTATGATCTAAGAATAGAGTTTTTTTTTTTTTTTAAATGATCCAACCCCAATAGTTAAATTGAGAACTCATGACAAAAAAAAAAATTGAGCAGTTGGAGAAATTGATTTGTGAAATAATATTTTTTGAAACATTTATGCTCTGAGTTATCAATCAAATTGCAACCTTTAACGGAGTGAAATCACCAGACCAACTTAAAGCTGCATGAGAGGGAGATGACATCAGAGAGAAAGCTAAGCCCTTGCTGTGAACAATTTGTAACCAGGAGAAATAACTACAAACCAACTCACCTGGGGGAGCATGGGACCTACTAGTTAAGGTTGGATGTCTCCACTGACAAGTGTCACAATGGCAAAAGTTGAGATGTATTCATTTCCATTGGAAAAGTCAGACAGTTATGAGGCTAGATAAGACTTCAAACTTTACAGCCAAGGACACTGTAGGAAAGAATACATTGTTAAATATGCAATGGAAATTCATGCTCTTAATTCAAGAAAGTGACTCAAAGAAACCACAATAAGTTGTTCTGGTGATGGTGCTTCCACCCTGCAAACACAATGGTATGGTTTTTAGCCAAGACACAGATGCCACCATCTTCTTTGATGCTGAATTCCAAATCCCATTCCAGGCTAAGGCCCAGAGAACTGAGGTAAGCCCACCTGGGCTCTGCTCTCCTCACTGATTAGAACGGTTAGCTCTTGTTTTTGGTTTTAAATTTATTTTAACTTTAAAAGTTCTGTCTCCTTTTTTAAATGTGAACTTCTCAAGGAAAGAATTATTGATAAAATTCTATGCATACTACAGAGATACATTTAATTGCAGATAAAGTAAGGAAAGCACGGTTAATGTTTAGTAAGCATTAAACTAATTTGCTTTCACCCCTCTCCTGCATAAAACTGTCTCTCAGTATCCAGCCTGTCATTGTGGTGGGAGGCCATGAAGGAGAAGAAATTGTAAAGAGCCAGGCACAGAGTTGTGAGAAAGGACGAATGAGAGAGATTGACACAGTTAAAGACTGCGGGCTATCAGAAGCATGGCTGGTAGCAACTTTAGGGTAGATTACTAAGCCTTTTTTAGGGTCTAGGCAAGGGGGAAAAAAGGTGGCCAAGAGAATGTTTTACGCGTAATTAACTAGGGAAGACTAATAGCTAGGGTACCATAAAATTGGGTAAAACATTATTAGTTCCTGTATGATAATAATGGGCAGGGGATTTACCCATACATTTGTTAGTAGCTCTTAAGGAATGCTTTTTAAGGTAAACATTGGAGGAATGGAGAAGCTGCTCTTTGCTCTCCGGACTTTTATCATGCCAGTCCTGTCTTCAGTGTTCTGAAGCCAGATAAGATAGTGAAATAAAGTTTTCCTCATTTCACAGCATGAGTCCAGTCTGGTCTCAGCTGGCAACTTCTGACATTTCTTACCACTCCAAGGTTTTAACAGCCAAATGTGTTAATGACATACAGCACAACATTTCAACAATGATCCATAAACTGGCTGAAGAAAAACACTATTTGCAGAGTGAAATGGATGCATTACAGAAAGAACTGGACTCTATGTACACAGACCTCACTGCTTTAAAACATCTGCCTTTACTACGCTATCATTATAATTTTACAAATGTTTAGGTTACCTCTCATACCAATTACTCTAAACATCATATTGCACTTGTGCAAAACTGCAACCTGTTTACTACACAAATGCAAAAAGTTGTGTCTCCTTTAAATAGCTTTAAAGCTATTGCCCCCCCTCCCCACCCCCGTTCTGGTTTAACCCTTTAAATTGGGAAGCTCACTTGCTGTGTAAACTGCTAATTGTTGCAGCAATATTAATTATAATTCTTTTCTTGCTAAAACTTTGTACCTATCGCAGCTAACACGTCAAAGTTTCCTGGCTTATGTTAAACAAAAAAAGAGGACATGCCAGATATCACAGACCATACTGGGCTCATGTTGTGAAATGAGGAGCACCTCATTTTACTACCTTATCTATTTCTGGAAAACTGGACACAGGATGGACATAAAAACCTCTAAAGAGTGATAAGCACCATCCCTCCAATGTTTACCGCATTCCCAAAAAAAGTAAAAATCAATTTGTAAGTAATCTGCCTGCCCCCAATTACCTCACAAAAAACCAATACTTAACCTATTAACCAGTTTTATTACACCCTCACCATTTTGCCTTCCTTTACAATTCATCATAAATTGTGCTCTGTTCTTTCTATATCTCTTTATTTAAGAAGCATCGCTTAATTCATTTCCTCCAGTCAGTCCTTAGCTCATAGCTAATCAATCTCTCTCATCCATCCTTTCTTTATACCCTGCAATCAGCTTGCAACAAGAAATGATATTTGGGGAAAATCCCTTTAAATAGGAAGCAGAGGTAGAAATCCCACCCTTGGTAGGTCAATGGGACATAAAACAAGTAGAAGAAGCAGATGATGAGAAGTCTGTCCTGGCAGGAAGAAGGGAAAAAATTGCACATGGGCTAAAGGGGATTGGGAATCAAAGGCAGAGAGGATTTTGTCTTGCTGTTTAGGACTCAGGATGTCACACAGCAAATTTGGGGATGTCATAATAGATTGCAAGCAGCAGCTCAGTGTGGTCAATGGGAGAGAACCTGAACTAGTGTTCCTGTACATCAGCCACTACAGCCTAGAAGAGACTTGGTGTGACCAAGTGAGGGAATCAAACTATTTCTCAGCTGTGTAACCTGCCTCAGCTCTCCAGCCCTGTCCACTTATCTCTGCTTCTGCCAGTTTTTCTAAGGCTGAATCTTCTTCAAGAGGACCAAAAGGAAGCCTATTCCCATTCCAACTTTCCTGTTAGTATCTCTCAGTCCTGAGCACATAGTGGGCAGAAGTCAGAGAAACAGAGCTCATGCTGGCTCCCTTCAGTCACCAGCTCAGAGATCTAATGACTGAGAGTGAACCCCATGCCCTGAGGGTTCTAATTCACCTGAGGTGGTCATGGGCAGCTTGTTGGTGTCAAAGGCAAGATATCAGCCTGCTGGAAAGAAAAGCAGAAATATTGCATGCCAACACACACATTCTCTCAGTTGAGCCAGAATAAAAATTAAACATTCTTCCACAACTGTTACATGTGATACAGTCTGCTTGAGGACAGACTCAAGGGATTCAAATCAGGTTTTGTTTCAAAACCTACTGCCAGGAAAATGGGTGGCTCTGTCAAGTGCAGGGTAGGAGCCCAGCTTGTGCCATCTTTATTCCACTCACTGATGCCTCTTAGGAATCACAGCCACCAATGTGTGTGGGGGGGTCATCCCCCTCTGTTCTACCAATGTTGAGTAAGAGCCCCTATGTGCCAGGCCTTTGCTCAAAGAGAGATGGGACCCTCCAGTATTTAGGAATTGTAATGGATTGAATGGCAGATCCCAAAAAGATTTGTGCTCATGGTAACCCCTGAAACCTGTGACTATTACCCAATATGGAAAAAGATGTGATGAAGGATTGTGAAAGGGGGATTTTTCTGGATTGTCTGCATTCATTCACATGCATTCTTTTAAGAGAGACACCCTTTCAAAAGAGGCAATGTGACCACTGAGGCAAAAATCATCATGATGTGGCCACAAACCAGTGGAGAGACACCCAAAGCTAAGAGGGACCAAGAAGGATCTCACCTAGAGCCTTTGCAGGTAGCTTGGCCTCACAGCAGGGTTTCAGGCTGCTCACCCCCAGAACTGTGATAGGAGACATTTCTGTTGTTCTTAGTTACCCAATCTAGGATAATTACTTAGAGCAGCCACACAAGTAACACAGCTCCTAATCAAGGAATTGTCCCAGTTAGCTTTCCTAGGGGCACATGAGGTATAGGGGGACATGGGGGACTAGGGTGCTGGGGGTAGGGTCAGGGGGGATACATGGAGACTAGGGGTATGGAGGAGCACATGGGGGATAAGGGGACAATGCAGGAATCCTTGCTGAGGGCAGATGCAGAAAAACTTAAGCAGAGTCACCATCTACAACACACAGGATTCTAGAAGGAAACTTTCTTAGGCTTGCTTCTACACAGGGGTTTGTGGTTTCTTATAAAACATGGCTGCTGACTGAACAAACCCCATTTTGATGCCACTCCTGACATTCTCCTCAGAAAATCATTGGCCTGGGTTTTCTAGTCATGGGAATTCTGGTGAAGAAGCAAGTTCCTACCTGTTCAAAGTTCCTACCTGGTCTCCCAAATGACATGGTTGTTTCCACTGAGCCAAAATTACCAGGGTAATTTGGAAGAGAATGGAATGAAGAGAATGGAATGCTGCAACTCAGGTTTGTTAACCTCTGAACATCTTGGTCCTTACCTCGCCTTACCTCACCCTGTGGTCCATTTGAAAATGGTGCTCATTCCATTTAGTGGAGAATTGGCTGATGGAGATTCCAAGGTGTCTCAGTATCTCTGATGCACAGATTCTGACACTGAACATAACTTTCACCAAGTGAGATGACATGCCTAAAAGGGCAAGTGAACCACCATGCGCATGTTGCATGGCCCTTATCCATTCTCTGGCACCCACAATGCATTCTGTGTGAATGGCGGAGGCCCTGTCACCAGCAAGCCTGTGCAAGGACAGACAGGGTGGTTCAGAACTGATCAGAAATGCAGAAAGATCTCCCATGTGATACTAGCACCACGGGGAAGGGTTGTAGGGAGTAACGGAGTCAGGAGACAAGGGCCCAACAACCAAGAAGCATTCTTGGGAATGGTTTTAAGAGCTCAGCTGGTCCTACAAACCTAGCCATGGGAGAGGTAGTACTACAGAACACCCAGCTGAGTTCTCTCATTTCTCCCTAGCTTTTGCTATGTGCTATCTACAGTTTTCAATAATGAAATCACTATTGCTTCTTACCTGGGGGAAACTAGGTGCAGTGGCCCAGGTGGGAAGTAGCTCAGTCCTAAATCAACCTATTGCCAGCTGCAAGGACCAACATTTGGGGTTGTGTAGTTGGAGGTGCATGCTGGGAACCTCAGCTTGCTCTCTGGATCCACAGCATGTTACAAGATGAGCAGCCAGTCCCTGGCCTGGCAGTGCCCAGGCCCCCTGTGGACCTCATTTCAGCTACAGTGGGGGTGATGTCTATTGCTTTGAGGTACTGCCCAGGCCCACCCTGCGGTTTTCACAGAAGTCTCCTGATCTATACTTCAAGGCAGTTCATCCCAAACACTCTACCCAAGCTGGGTGAAAATCAAGCCTACCTCTTTTATGTTTTGCAAAAACAGATAAGCACAGGGAAACCTGGTTTCATTTATATAAATTTTGGTTCAATTTTTGTCTGCTCATCAGGAAGTCCTTGGAATGGGAGAATTTTCACCACTCAGAGACAGGGGAGGGGTTACGCAAGACAACTAGAGATAGTGTGGTCAACCCAAGAGCTTGGACTGCCCTGGGTTTCAGGGAAGGGAAGAGTGTAAAGAGTACCGTGAACTGTCAGGTCATAGCCAAGGGTACAGGGTGGCAGAGAAGAGCAGGTGTGAGAAATAGGTCGGGGCAAACTGTTCAGATCTAAAGCTGTGAATGCTGAGAACGTGACTAAAGATGCCAGATGGTTTAACAAAAATACCTGAAATGCCTAACAAAAAATGTGTCAGTTTCAAAATGTATGCATACCTGATTTAGGATGTTTATTGACAGCTAACATAACCCACTTTTATTTTGTATTGCATCAGAAGGCTTTTACCCATCCTTTTCTCTCCCAATATTTTACTTAAGAAATAAAACAAACAACATTCAGAAAACCATACCATCCTCATCTAGAACACATATATATTTTTGTCACATAATTTCATCACATTTACCCATTCTCTCAAAGAGTATGATTAAACTGTTTCAAGTAAAACACAGAAAACAAATACATACCTATTGCTTTAATATTTTTTGAAAACTTACATTTTATTAACCAAAGCATATTTCAAGAAGCATAAAACTCACTGATAAAGACTTCACACTCAATGTGTTGTGTGCATCAGCCCAGAGATTATTGCCTAACAACTTTCTACACAATATGATTTGAAACAGAATGCTGGATCTTTCTAGAAACACTGGAGTAGTAGATCTTTAAGGGGTGGGGGGGGCATTAGAATAAATCAGCTCAGTTCTCCAAAGGGGCTGGTGCAAGGGGGAGAACACAGAGCTGGGGGAGAGGGGTGATGGAGGTCAGAGCAGAGGCCAGATGCCCCAGAAACCTGCTTGTCCACTTGTATGGGGGCTGCAATGTGGCAAAGGCCCAGAGAATGGGTTCAGGCAAAGTTGATGCCGTGGCTGGTGACAGAGACCAGAGATGAGAAAACAGAGGAACTGAGCAGAAACCTGGCTCTGCGGAGCTGCCTCTCCACTCACATCAGGCACTCAGTGGGCCCTGACTGCAGACCGCCGCACTCTAGCTGGCTGACTGCCCATGGCAGCTCCTGGGGTAAGCTGTATTACCCTCATTTTGAGGAGACAAAGTGAAGATGAACTCAAACTCACATTATTTGTCAAGATGCTGTCTGACAGAAACTCTTCTCCAACCAGCCTGATAAAGTCAGCAAACGCATTGGCTCACTGAGTGGGAACAACCATGCCCTGTCACCTAACAGGACAAGCCAGGGTTTGAATCTTTAGTTCCTTCTCACACCTCTTATCATGGCAAAGACGCAACTGTGGGTACAGGCAGAGGAGAAAGCCTTCGGTGGTTAAAGTGGAGACTCAGGAAGGGAGACATATAGATTCCATGGTGGAGGAGGACACACACACACACACACACACACACACACACACACATGCCAGAGGACTGTATGGTTTCAAAACTTCCTGTGGAGAGTCATGAGCAGCATCTCCTCAATCAGTGCTCCAGCCATGGACAAACATGCTGGAAGTGACAAGGCTCTTAGAAATCCAAGGGAGTACCTGAAAGCAGCTCCCAGCCCCCAGAGATTCTGGAGTCCAACTCTGTTAAGATGTCGCTGTATGCCCCACCCCTGCTGCCCACTATTTCCCAAGGCTCCCAAGAGGACATTCTAGCTCATTCCACATTATCAGCCCAGCCCAAGGAGCTGGAGGATTCCTTCGCTTGGCATTGGAGACAAGGCTAAGCCAACAACAACCAGGCCCAGTCACTCCCGGACCCCTTTTCTCTAGGCCCACCAGCTAACATTGACCCTCATGGTTTTCCAACTCCCCCACCAATTCAGGGCTGCTGACCTAAGTCAGGTGCCCAGGTGTCCCCACACACGTCTCAGCTGAATTGCTTTCTCCCTGGCTTTTCACAGAGAAGCAAAGAGAGGTGTGACGACCCAAGCAAAAGGTCTTCCAGAACCCTCTGACCCTACCGTCCAAACCAGAAGACTTGCTGGAGGTGGGGGACAGCCGAGAGAGCAAGGCCTCCTCACAGAGGGTCCTAAACCTCTGTGCCCATGACAACAAAGCTCCTCTTCAGTGCCTAAGCCTGTCCCTCCTCTGCTGGAATCATGGCAGCAAGGGCCTCATTGGCCATTGCCTGAACCTGTCTGGCCCTGTCACCTCGTACTGCTTTGATCTCAGGGATAGGCCTGCACCCATCACCCTGGCCACCAGACAGCCGCACAGGCAGCTGCTTACATGGAGAAACTTACTTTCTCACAGTTCTGGAGACTGGAATCCAAGACCCCGCTGCCAGCAGCTCTGGCTTCTCCTAGGTCTGTCTCTTTGGCCTGCAGGAGGCCACGGTATCTATGGACTCATGTGGCCATGTCTACTGCACACTCCCTGGTGTCTCTTCCTCTACTCAGATGGGCCGGCGCTGTGGGACTCTGACCCAAGCTTCACTCTTATGCCTCATTTAACTTAAATTATCTCTTCTGAAGCCCTATCTATCGCCATAATAGGGTTTAGACCTTCAAGGACTTTTTGGGGGGAGAGAGGGACACAATTGACTCCATAACAGGCACGTCCGCAGGCTTTTCCTGTCCCTACCTCTTGACTCCATCCAGGAGGGGATACAAGCCCCAGGTCTCTGTGCGCTCAGACACATGTGTGAGAGAGCAGTGTCCTCCCCACTCTCCTGGGCATTTCTGCTCAGAGCCCTGACTTCCCCAAACCAGGTTTTGGTTTGTCTGTTCCATTTAATTAAGGAGTGAGGCAGAAGGGTGCTTTCTCAAGTTTAATGACTATTCTTAGTTAGCGCCATCCAGCAAATGACTTTTTAAATTGGGGACCAGAAAGCACTCAATTTTCTGAATATTTACTGTCACATCTACAGTAACACAGCTGCCACTGAGCGTGTGATTCCCAAGGCTCATGCTGAGACAGAGGCGACACCATCTCTCAGCGTCTCCAAACAAAATAACTGTGCCTGTGGGTCTTGGGGTGGGCAGGACCAGAATCATTTGCCCAGGCCCACCTGCCTGCACTCAGGGTCACCTGCTCTGTGCCAGACACTCCAGGTTCAGCCTCTTGCTCAGAAAGCGGGAGATGGCATCATCTGGAGCACAGATCCTACATCCCACCCCATCCCCAAATCCTGCTCCCACTCTGTCCCTGTCCTGAAAAGTAAAATGCTTCCCTGCCAGGGAAATCTCCACTGATATAGAGGCATCAGTGTGTGTTCTTAGCAGGGAGTCTCTGGGGAGAGAAGAAAGGCCAAGTTCAGAAGATAGACTATATGCTTGCATGGGAATCAGACCTGTTTTCTGGGTTCTGGATAAGTGATGGGAGAAAGGGGAAATTCTTATGGCATTGCAGCTGCTGGGGTGATAAGCTGGATCAGCACCTCAAAAAGATTTCTTTGAATTCTCTCCTCTCTATTGGAAAAGAAGAAAAAAGCATTTTCTCCAGCAATTGAGAAAGGCCTAGTACCCCAGATGGGTCTTCCACGGGTGCTCTGAGGTCCATGGTAGGGTATTTCCATCTCAAACTGATGGGCACCACCTGCCTACTGGGCTCGGGAAAGCTGCGAAGATGACAGCTCACATCTCAGGAAAATCACAGCAGTGTGCTGGCCTCACACCAAGAGCTAAGAGTAGCATGCTGGCCCTCAGCACAGCATCTGTGCCCTGTCACTCCACTGTTCCCAATTCTGCAATTCCCAGTGTAACTGTTAGGGCAGTGGAGATATGACATCTGCTCAGATCTTGTCCAGTTACCAAGTTATCCTCCACCAAAGTTTCCACCACCCACAAAGCTCTCTCTTCAGCCACTGGACCTTGTCACAGTTGCTCCCTTGCCTAGGAGTCCTGCCTAATTTGTCCATGGTGTCAGAGACCCCCTGGGGACCTTGAAGATAAGCCCATGTCCCTTGCCTCCTCCCAGACATAGTGTCTAATACTATGCCAGCTGGTGTTCACTTATTGTCTATTAAGTAAGTTTATTAAATAAGCAATGCACTCACTTCTTATTGTTGCACTAACAAATTTCTGCAACTCAAGCCATTCAAAGTACCATGCATTCATTATCTCACAGTTTCCATGGCTAGGAGCCTGGGCACACACAGCTTTAAAGGCGCCTGCTGTACGTTTCCCAGACTGGACTTCCAGCATCAGTAGGCTTCTGTCCCTGTCAAGAAGGGGGGCCCCAACATGCCTCCAGCACTCACCAAGGTATGTGCAAGACAGATGTCATGCTGCAGGGCTGAAGGCCTCCACTTGGAGATTGTGCCCACTGGGAACTCTGCCCAGCACGTTGTTCTTTGATGTAACTTAAATATGGGGGGGCACATTTCAGCACCACAACCACTGTTAAAGCCCTCTCTAAGCATTAGCTGGTCTATGAAGGAAAGAAGCAACCTGATGAATAAGGTAAGCAGAAAACTCAGATACCACGATGTGGGAGAGAAATAAAATGGAAAAATGGAAGTACAAAATAGTAACTGCCCCCTCACCTCAGAAGAAAATTCAGCATTCCCCCAGCAGGTCACACAGTTAATTTCCAAATCAGTTAATTTTCTGCATATATTTTTGCACATGTTCTAGGTGCAGACTCCCACACTGTGGCTAAGCCCTATGTGTTACCCAGGTCCCCTTTACCTAACACTGACCCTTTGGACTCCAAATGCCCATTTCCAAAAGCGAAATTTACCTCCTAGCCAGACTCCATGACTCCCTTCCTGGTCACTGTAATCACTTCCTCCTTGACTTTTCATCTTCTGTACCTGGCTCTTCCTGCTCTCTCCTCCTCTCTGGGTGAGACCTTTAGCCAGTCCCAACTCTTGCTAGTGCCAGAGATCTCTTCCAATCCAGTGGTGCTCGGGTTCGACGTCCACCTCCTTTGCCCTCACCTGCTGTGGCGCGACTCACCCCCAAGCTTGAGCCTCCATGGCCGGCTAGTGACTCACATACATCTTCCCAGCTGAGTCTCCCCACAAAGCTTCAGGTGCGTGGTTCCAGCCACTGCTGTGGGATATCTCACAGGCCTCTCAGTTCAATGTGGGGGAACTGAATTCCTCGGCTTTTCCCCAACCTGTCCCTCCTCGTTTCTAAACAAAGAACTCTGCACCACTCTCCCCATCACATCTCTCTCCTAACACCTCCTCAAGCTGATTGTACTTGTGCAGGTTTTCTCCCATCGCTGCCCCACACAGTCATTCCTGTTCTCTGAAGTGGCACACCTCGCTGTTCCCGCCCCTCATCCAGAGTCTTATCATCCCGCTATACTGCAACCTTTTCCATTTCCTGAAGGAGTAACCCTCTCTCACCTCCAGGATTTGACCTTCTGGTATACCTCCTCCCAACCTGGTAAGTCCTCCATTGTGCACTCTTCTTTGACTGGCTAACTTCTGTCTTTCAGGACTCCATTTAGATGTCTCTTAGTCCAGGGCACCTTCTTAGACTTCTCCAGGCAGAAAGAGCTGCCTTTCTTGGGGATCCCTGTTCTCTCGTGCCTAAGAAAGCAGAGATAAAGATGCCATCACATGGTGCGGGCTTCTCTATAATCCTCCGCACAAAGTGCCTCCAGCACCTGTTCACACATCTGAATTCTTCAAACTCGGGGTCTCTGTGTCCCCAGGGTCCAGCAGGGCCTTGGCTCATAGTGAACAGTGACAAATGTGGCCAGGCAGCAGTAACAAATGAATCACCTGCCCCTGCCCGCCCTCGAGCTGTCCCCGATGCGTTGTGCCTGCACACCCACCCCCATTAGATTTGTTTTAAGACTGTCTCCTGTTCCTACTATTTCAGGACCAAGGTTTGAGGCTATGACCCCTGCTTACCTCAGTCCACTTCAAAGATATTTATTTCACTGGGCTCTGAGAGTGTTGGAGCCGGGGAGGTTTCAGTCGGAGATTGAATATAAACAACCCTCTCCTTTCCTACATCCCCCACTCCCTCCTACCAGACTCACAAACTCATTTATTTTACCCAGAATGTCCCCTCATTCTCCAGCTATTTAATCTCCATCAGGCTGCAAGACTCAGGTAAGAGGTCACCTCTGCTGGGAGGTCCTTTGTGATCCTCAGGATGCACCATGCACCCCAACACTGTACTCACACAGTGCTTTCCTGTTTGGCACTCAGTGTCCCTTGTATTTATTCCATCTCCACCATGGCATGGAAGCTTCTGTGGGATGGGACAAGGTTATGTGAAACGCAGGGCACTGGCCAGACCTTCTGAGCTCATCAAGGTGGGATCCCATTATAGAGTTGGAGCTGTGGGATACAAAATGAAAGAGAAATAGATCCCTATTCTGGCTGCTTTTAGCAGCTTACTTTAATGGCTAAAAAGAAGATTCACTTGATGAACTCTGGGCCTGAAGATGCTTAAAAGATAAATATTTTTGAAACGGAGACGCTACCCTTTCTACCCTGGATTTGGAAAAATCAAAGCCATACTTTCATGTCAGTTTAAAAGATTTATGAGGCCTGCTCCTTGCTGTGTCTCTGGTTAGATGTTCCCCAGGAATGCATTAATGAGTGGTAAAGAAACCTCACAGCGACTTGGCGAGTGTGTGTCACCAGGAGCCAGAGTGCTATCTCATTTTAAGCCATGCCAGGGGAGGGGGAGCCAATTCCTGAGTCCACAGGCACAAAATCAGCCCCCTCACAGCTCTTGCACAGTGGGAGGAGCAGCATCTTGCTGTAAATAAGCCAAAGTCTGGCATTGGGGAGCTTGGACACGAGTCTTTACAACCTTAGATCTGCTAGAGTCAGTTTGGATAGTTGTCAAGAACCCGTTCAAAGTGACTGAAGAATGGAATGAGTTTTATAGGCTCACAAACTATACCGGGGTGTTTCTGTGCACAGTTCCAGCCAGATTCAAGCACTCAACAAAGACCCACAGGACCTAGGTTCTCTGTCCCTCATATCTGCCTTTCCTCCTTGGTGCTGTCACTTCACCCAGGTATACCTTGCACAGGGTACCCCAGGAACCCCCTAGCTTCCACCCTGCCAGATCAGAAACCTGGGAGAAAAGCGGTCCCTTTCCTCCCAGGAGTTTCCACATAGATGTCAGGACTATCTCTAAATGGCCGTTTGGGGGTCACCTGATCACCTCCAAAGCAGGAAGATAAGGTTGGCTCAAGCCCAGCTAGTGGCATGAGAGTTTCTTGAAAGCCACAACAATGCTACCATTTGAAAGGGAACTGAGAAGTCTACTTCTCTATTTTGGACAAATCTCTACACTTTCTGGAGACTCAGTTTCCTCATCTATGGTCCAGGTGTGGGGCTCACCTGAGCTCCTGCTAAAGTCCTTTCCAATACTCAGAGGATGATAGAAATTAAGATCAATATTTTGTTGTTGCTTATATTGTTTCAGTCTATGTCAAATGCAATTGATGAAGGGACAGGACAGGTTCCTTTGTACAGAATTCACAGACACAGCATCACACATGAGCCCATGGAAAGAGGCAGGGAAATGACACTACTCCCTGGAAACAGCAGCTCTAATCCCAGAAGTGATTGAAAACTGAACTGATATTTTTTCAGCCATTACTTTTTTATTGGCAGATACTTTGAAAATTAATTATTTTTCCCATTGGTGCAAATCAATGGCAATTGCTTTGCTCTCTTGACTTTCTCCATCTCTCTCCATTTCATCTTCCTCCTGCTAATGTGGGGCAGTGGGACATTTCTCCTTATCTGCAGGTCCTATAGGCTGACATATTTTTAAAATGTCTTATTTTATTTAGTTTTTGAGTTGTTTATAGGTTCCCACCTCTATTTTGGCTAACATTTTCTTTCCTTTTTTCTTTTTCTTTTTTTTTTTTTGACTGCATTCTGTTTCGGGCAAGCAAACTTTATTACTGCTTTCCCCAGCAAGCCTGCAAAATGACCGAAATATGCATCCTGATCAAGTGTCACTCAAATAAATAGCTGCTTTTATTTTGTAATTAAATGATTTATTTATATATAGATTTCACATTTTTGTAATCTCTGGGATTTATCCCCCATCCTCCCTTACTGCTCCCAACCTTTCCCACCCCCCTGAGTAGTGTACTTCATTTTGGTTGTTAGCTTGCTTTGACTTTTCCTTGTGCTTTTTTGTTTATCTTTCCCATGTCCCATATAATAGTGAAACCACTTGGTGTCTGCCTTTTTCTTTTTGACTTGTTTCCGCCAATATGATTTCTTCTAAGTACATCCATGTTATCATAAAATCACCCAATTTGTTATTTTTAATTGATGAGTAATATTCCATTGTGTATCTATACCACATCTTTTTCATCCAGTCATCTGTTTGGGGGCATTTTGGTTGCTTCCATGACTTTGCAATTATAAATAGTGCTGCAGTAAACATCCGAGCACAGGTGTCCCTTTGTACAAGCATTGAGGTGTCCTTTGGGTAGCTCCCAAGAGAGCAATTGCTGGGTCAAATGGTAGTTCCATTTTCATTAATTTGAGGGTCCTCCACACAGTTTTCCATAGAGGCTCGACCAGTTTACTTTCCCACCAGCAGTGTAAGAGGGTTCCTTTCCACATCCCTGCCAGAACCCATTCATGATAAAAGTCCTTGAAAAATTGGGGATCAAAGGAACATACCTCTACATAATAAAAGCCATCTATGACAAACCTACAGCAAATATCATCCTAAATGGGGAAAACTAAAATCATTCCAATTAATATCTGGAACCAGGCAAGGATGTCCAATCTTTCCACAACTTTTTAACATTGTGCTGGAAGTTCTAGCCAGGAAAATAAGGCAAGAGAAAAATATAAATGGGATGCAAACTGAACTGAACTGAACTGAAGCTATTACTATATGCAGATGACATGATTCTTTTTATAAAGAACCAAAAAAATTCTACAGAAAAACTTCTCGAAACAATAAACCAGTTCAGTAAGGTAGCCGGTTGCAAAATCAACACACAGAAGTCAGTAGCTTTCCTATATGCAAAAAGCTAAACAGAAGAAGATGAAATTAAAAAAATCACCCCATTTACCATTGCACCAAAAAAAATTAAATACCTGGAAATAAACCTAACAAAACATGTGAAAAACTATACAAGAAAAACTTTAAAATGCTGCTAAAAGAGATAGAAGACGACATGGAAAGACATTCCCTGCTCATGGATTGGAAGAATTAATGTCATCAAAATGGCCATCCTACCAAAAGCTATCTACAGATTCAAAGCAATCCCTATAAAAATCCCTGTCATGTTCTTTAAAGGGATAGAACAAAATTTACTGAAATTCATATGGAATAACAAAAGACCTCGAATATCAAAAAGGCTCTTGATGAAAAAAATAGAAAATGGAGGTATTACTATCCCAGACTTCAAATTATGCTACAAAGCCATAGTAATTAAAACAGCTTGGTACTGGTACAAAAACAGACAATCAGTTCAATGGAACAGAATTGAGTGTCCTGACATAAAACCACACATATATAGTCAACTAATCTTTGACAAAGGAGTGAAAAATTTACATTGGAACAAGGATAGTCTCTTCAATAAATGGTGCTAGGAAAACTGGTGCAGAACATGCCAAAAAAATGGACCAAGACAACTCCCTTACACCATGTACAAAAATCAACTCAAAGTGAATAAAAGACTTGCATGTAAGACCAGAAACAATAGAGGAAAATTTGGGCAAAACCCTCCATGACTTGCAATCTAGAAATCCATTTCTAGATACATCTAAAGCAGGTAAAAAAAATGAAGGAAAACATTAACAGCTGGGACTACATCAAACTAAAAAGCTTCTGTACAGCAAAAGATACAATAGAAAAAAAAACAAAAGAAACCCAACCGAGTGGGAAAAAATTTTTGCCCTCCATACAAGTGATAAGGGTCTTGATAACAAAGATACACAAAGAACTCACACAACTTAACAAAGTTGTAAATTTTGTTAAAAAACAAAATTTTGTTAAATTTTGTTAAAATTTGTTAAAATTGTTAAAATTTTTGTTAAATTTTGTTAAAAAACAAAGTAAAATTAAAAAGTTAAAAAATGGGGAGAAGAATAAAAAGACACTTCTCCACAGAGGAAATACAAATGACCAACAGACACATGAAAAACTGCTAAATGTCACTAGCAATCAGGGAAATGCAAATCAGAACCACAATGAGATACCACCTTACACCAATAAGAATGGCCCACATCCAAAAAACAGGCAACAATAGCTGCTTTTAGAAGGCACTCCAGGACCTATAGGGTCACCCCAGCACCAGACACTGCTGACTGAGCACACATTAAGAGAACTATGCTCTCAACTTACAGACCACGTTGCCTCAGCGAGCCTGGGAGCTGTGTGCTCTGAGCACTGTTTGCAACCAGCCTTTGGCAGGTGATTTAGAGCAAAGGTGGCTGTGACTAACTGACAGGGAGATGCATGCAGTGAGAGGGCAGACAGGCTAGGCATCCCAGGCTTGCTTCTGCAGTCATTACTGATAAACAATCAGAGGGCAAGCACTGAGATAATGAGCAGATGCCCACTGGCTCCCCCGGCATCAGGCAGCTGGGCCTAATGAAAAACCCACGTGCCTGGAATTGGAGGTGCGTTCCCATGCTGATTACTAATTCTGGGGAGTTGAGCAAGGCATTCGTTCTAAGGTCTCAGGCTCTACAGCTGTCAAGTGGGAACAGTCAGGTCCACCTGCTCTCACTCATGAAGCAGCCCTGCTCATTTACAGAGGGCGATTTTCTACCCACAGGCCATCAGCAAGCATCTTCTGAACACTCCAGGTGCATGCTTTCTCCTGTCTATTAACTGCTAAAGGATTTGTTCAAATACTGCTTATAAACATAACATGATTGTTGTAGAAAATTTGGAAAATAAATAAAATAAAAATGACTCATAATTTCACTATTCATAAATATGCATTTTTAACATTCCCTTTTATGTTATCTTATACATATATCTAAGTGGTTCAGATAATTTTCTACAGTTTTACACTTTTCATTGACTGCTATATCCAAATAGTTTAGTTTCATGCCATTAATAATATTGTTTTACAGTCTGTAAAATAGTTCATTGTAAGCAAGGGTTAATCTACATATTCCTTTCCTTATTATTGGACAGTTAGAAGATTTCTAATGTTTTGATATTATAAATAGTATCGCATGAATGTTCTTCAAGCTTTTCTTCTCTATTTTTGATCATTCTCTTAGACTTCTAGAAACGAAACCATCTGGTCAAAAGGTAGCAATATTTTGAAGGCTCTGGTGGCATATAGAAATGTCACATCAATGTTCATTCCAATCAGCGGTGTGGGACAGGGCTAACCCCCAACCGCCTTCTTATCATTTAATTATTCTCCTTTCTAAGAGCCTTGCTATTCTGATGTAGCTAAAATAGATTGTCCAGGCTGCTTCATTCTGATTTCCTTATTTGCTATGTGTTCATTTTCACAGTATGTTTAATTCTGCTTTGTAGATTTGTCTGTTTCTTTTTCCATTGCATAAACCTGTACCTTAAATCTAATCTTCTGAAATACAAGGTCTGAACCTACAGTGGTGAGCTGAACCAGATTTCCTTCTTTGACTCTTACTTACATATTTCCATCCATTCCCATCACTTTCCTACCCTAGTTGTGTCTGCTCACTCTGACTTCTCCACGGATTCAGGGTCAAAAAGACTCCCAGCAGAGCATCCACATAGCAGAGCTCAGCAGCCAGAATGGAGCGCTGTGATGTTCAAATGCCACTGAGGCATTAAGGCATTAAGCTTTTGAGGGACTATCTATATCCTTGGACCACAAGTGAAAGATCAATCTCAAACTTCCCCCATAAGCACTGTACAGAGTAATGGATTCTTCCTCCAGTCCCAGACAAGAAAGGTCTGGGCATATGCACAGTACATGCCATCTCTGGGGCCCTCTCTCATGGAGCTCCCTGCTTGCCAGATCCCTGCCCTTTACCCCAGACTTTAAAATCATCCCATGGAGGTAAACTTCTCCCTTGTTGTTGGTGTTCATGTCAACACAGCTCAGGGGAGATAAGAATCAAAAGGTTCAAGATGACCTCAAATGCAAAATAATCTCTCTTTGTCATCCATCCTCAGTATCCACCATATAGGTGCTTGGACTCCTCCTAACTCTGCACAGCATACATCTCACTGACCCAGAAGTCATCAGGAGAAGGAAAGCACTCTCAGTACCCCAGATGCTGAGTACCCCACAAAGATGGCTTAGTACAGGGAAAGGTCACATCAGAAGTCTTTACAACCTTTTTGAAAACCAGGTGAAATGTTAAAAATTGACCTTTTCTCTTAGATGATTCATTCCCAGTTTTCCAGATATTGTGGGTTATGATTGGAGTACACATGTAAAAACAATCTGTACTTGATTTCCACTAGAGAAACATTATTAAACAAGGGACTTATCAGAGCCTTTAACTAATGTAGGCAGCGACTCTTCAAGCAGAGATTAAGGATTGAGTTTGTCAAATATCTGACTTCCATGGTCTACAGAGCACACCTTGGTAAGCTACCAACACACAGCTTCAGTTTTCCCCTGATCATGTACTCATATGTCCCAAGGAGAAGGTCAGAAGGGAAGTTCTAGCCCAAAGCTCCCTGAAACAATTTCCTTTCTATCTGAATCCACACACATGGTCCCGAACTAACTCTGTCTGGACAGTATAAGAAAGAGGTAGGCACTTTCTCTGAAAGAACTACACTGTGAAAATGTTAGATTTTGTGGCTGTCTGGTATCTGCTGCATTTACTCTGTTCTGCTGCAGTAGCATGAAAGCAAAGAACAAATACAAATGAGAATGACTGTGTTCTAACAAAACTTTATTTACCAAAGCAGGTAGTGGACCATATTTTCCCATGGAAATGGAAAATCATGGATCATTATTTTCTGAACCTTGATGTGAAGTATTTTGGATAAGGGAAATGGGTCTTGAGAGGGCAAAGTCAAAACAATCCTCCAGACACCTGGCTCCATCAGCCTGCCATGGCTCACCTGATGGGGAAACACCATGTAATCATGAGCATAGTCACACTTAGTAGCCAGCAGTGCCAGTGTGTGATCACAGAATGTCTCTAAAACAAAAAAATCCCAAAGGAAGCTTCATGCAATATATGTGAAATCTCTGGCATTCCCAAAGAGACAGGTTTTTTAGGTGAATTGAAGGTCAGTGGCCTCATCTGAACTGGGATACTTAACTGGACATTTGCAGCTGCAGACCTAGAGGCAGGAGAGTGAGACTAATTTCTGCCCACATTTCATCATAGTGCTCATCTCCAGGGCAGACTGTGGGGCAATGTACAAGGAATTCAAAGATTGTCAGCAATGCACACTCCATAGCACCAGTCATGTGAACTGAATGTGCTGCAGAGACACCAAAACAAGCACTATGCACTATAAGTTGGGGCATGACCTTAAACTCTGGATGGAGGAAGCTCTGTCATTCAGAATTGAGGACTTTATAGCAGTGTCAGGAGCCAGACAGGGAGGTATTTGGTGCAACAGCAGACAAAGGCAGCTGAGAAAGGTTGACATAGATATAGCACTGGATACAGTCTACTGAGAACTTGCTCTCCATCAGAGAGCTTAACACATCAGCAGAGGTCCTTACTTCAGGGTAGATACAAGCACTTTTTACCACAGAAGACTGAGACCCAGAAGAGTTACATGAGCTGCCCAAGTATGAACATAGCTAGTGAAGAATGGAACTAAGATATGGACCCAGATCTGTGTGCTGACTGCCACTCTCCCTAATTCCCAAGCCCTTTCCATTGTTACTGTGCCTAGGTTCCCAGTCATGAGTTGGGTTGGGGTGCTCCACATCACTCTCCATTCCCACTTGTAGCTTCTAAGCCTTCCTAGGGCTTGGAAAGGCTGGTGCTGGTGGTCTGATTGACAGCATGTGAGGTTATACCAGTTTTTTGGTCCCCAGGTACAGAGATCACATCAGTTCATGAAGAGAAACAGTCATTTAGAAAAGTTCTAAGGGTTGGAAGATTGCCTATACCAGTGGCAATCTAATAGCTCCACCTACATGGGTGAGCTTTCCAATAATGTGAAACATGTATTACATGCTTCTGTACCAGGCACAGTGCTGAGCAAACTGCATATATCATCATATTTCCTCTTCTTACCAACATTTTGAGTTAAGATGAGGAAACTGAGACTGAAAGAGATTAAGTAATTGTCTCTGATAACATAGCTGATAGCCCAGCCCCCTTGAGAAGAGTTCTCATGACCTCACTATTAGATCTTCTCCAACTCCAATTCACTTTTAGTCTATACTAAAATCCACTTTTTAGTCTGTACTAACTTCAATCCAGGCAGTCTGGTTTCAGATACTCAGATTTGGGGGACACAAAAACCCCTCATGCCTGAGAAATCTATCCCATATGCCTGTATCAGAACTGAATACCATTGCTACTCTAGAAGATCACACCTATGCCTGCCTGATCGCTAACTCACCCAAATCAGTAAACAAAACTCATCACGATGGCACATTTGGATTTGAGCAGAATCCTGATTTTAAATTTTAAAGGCTCTGCTCCATTTTCCACCACCCTTTAAGTTTACAGTAATTTTGTAGCTCAAGAAATGTACACCATTCCCCATGTGTAGGAAAGTAGTGAAATCCTGGCAAATAATTTGGGAGCTGGTTCTCCAAAAAGGTGAGGTTTAGAGTGGAGGAAGCAGAAATACTGAACTTCCTAAATTAAAGATGATGTATAAAATGAAATTCTGAGAACTAATTTGTTACAAAGGATTTAAGAGCACACATAAGCAAAAAAGTCTCTTCAATAAATGGTGATGGGAAAATGGATAGTCACATGCAAAAGAACGATGTGAAAAATGAGTAAATAAAAGAGGGAAAAAACAAACTAGAGCACTCTCTACTAGCACACAAAAAAAAATTCAGGATGGATTAGACTTGAGTGTAAGAACTGAAACTATAAAATACATAGAAGAAAATATGACTGATATCAGTCTAGAGCTTTTTTAAAATTTGAAACTTTATTATTTTTTAATAATATATATATATATATATATATTTCACATCTTTGTATTCCCCAGGGTTCACCCACCACCCTTCCCTTCCTGACCAACCCCCGCCTCCACCCACCCCAGTTGTGTACTTTAGCTTTGTTGTTAGCTTGTTTTGACTTTCCCTCCTGGCCTTTTGTTTGGTTTTCCTATATCCCATATATTAGTGAAACCATTTGGTTTCTGTCTTTTTCTTTCTGACTTGTTTCTGCTAATATGATTTCTTCTAAGTTCATCCATGTTATCTCAAATTCACCAAATTTGTCATTTTTAATTGCTGAGTAATATTCCATGTGTATATATACTACATCTTTTTCATCTAGTCATCTGTTTCTAGAACTGTTTTCAGGTTGGACTCCAATGGCAAGAAAGACAAAAGGAAAAATAAGTAGGACAAAATGAAAAAATCTTTTCATTTCAAAAATGTAAGACTTCCACATAGTGAAAGAAACTGTCATCAAATTGAAAAGGCATCCTACTCAATGGAGAAAATACTTGTAAATTATACATCTGACAATGAGTTAATACCAGAAATACATAAAGGTATATAACACTCAACAAGAAACAACCTGATTAAAAAATGGACAGAGGAACCGAGTAGACACTTCTCCAAAGAAGATAAACAGGTGGCCAACAAACATGTGTAAAGATGCTCGAAGAAATGAAAGCAACAATGAGCTATCACTTCACACCTGTGAGAAAGGTCATCACCCAAAAGATAAGAAACAACAAGTATCGGTGAAGTGTGGAGAGAAGGGAACCTCATACTCTACCAGTGGGAATAGAAATTGGTGTGACCACCAAAGAAAGCATAAAAATAGAAATTCCATATGATTCAGTTATCCCACTTTTGGTTACTTACCCAAATAATACAAAAACACTCATTTGAACAGATATATTCAACTCAATGTTTGTTGTAGTGTTATTTGTGGTGGTAAAAAGCTGGAATCAACTTAATAACAATCAACAGATGACTGAATAAAGAAACTGTAGTATGTATACACAATGAACCATGATTCAACTATTAAAAAAAGATGAAATCCTGCCATGTGTAGCAACATGGGTGGACCTAGAAGGAATTATGCTTAATGAAGTAAATCAGACAAAGAAATACAACATAACGTGATTTTCACTCATAAGTAATACAAAAAGAAACAAAAACAAATGAACTAATAAAACAAAAGAAATAAACTTTCAGACTATAAGAGTAGTGATTACAGGAAGGAGGAGAACAGGAGAGTAGGAAAACAGGCACAGGTATTAATACCAGGTGAAAGATAGAATTTGACTTTTAGTGGTGAACATAAGCATATATACAGATGCTGATTTATAATAATGCACACCTGAGCCTAATTAATATTATCAACTAAAGTTTCTTCAATTCTTTTTAAAGAAAAAAAAATGAGATCCTGCTGAAAGGGTCCTCACACAGGTGAACAGGACTTCCTTTTTCATTAAAACATTCACAGATCCTAACCCAGGGCTAAGCTCACAGGAAACTGAATAGATCCTTTAGTCTAATGGATGAAATAAGGACTCTAATTAGAATAGACTGTAAAAAAATAAAAAGAATAGACTGTAAACATCATTGTTGTCTTAGGTGGTGCTTCTTAGAAGTGGAGCCTGAGAGTCTCGATCACATGGTGTTTTGGGGTTCTGCTCCCAAGGAAGAGGAAATAAAGAAAGCAAATGGGGTGGGGCAGGACCTGAGCACTGTGATCTGGGGACCTGGCTCCAGCCTGCTCCCTGCACAGCACTGGGGCACAGATGGCACCAGAGAGTCAGTTCCTCCTTGAGGACAGGCGGCTGTTTTGTGCACCTGCCCCACAGTCAGAGTCAGTCTTTAGTAGACAGTCCCTGGTGTAGTCTCCTGGACAGAGTGGTACTTTTTCACCACAGAATAATTATCTGGAAAACGGCAGCTGTGAACCTTGGACAGCCAATGCTCTCAAAGTGCAGGGTGGGGGTGGACTGGGGGTACCTTCCTGGTAAAGGAGATCTTGGCAGGGTGCCAACAGCATCCATCATAATTGTCTAAATTGTAAATTGAGCTTGCAGTCCAGAACCAATTGGGTTCCAGGCACTCTGTAATTAACCACAGCCAGATAAAATCGAATCAAAGATATGTGTCTGCACCTATGTTGAAGGACATCTGTGGAGGGAGCTCACACAAGAATGAAGAAACCAGAGGACTTGCCCGTAAGGAGTTTATCATCTACCTAAGGAGTCAGTACGTAAGAAAGAAAATTACATAATCATGGAAAAGAGTAACAATCCATCAAAATAAAAACAGAACCACTGTCACAGAGCAGGCTGAGGGCCTCACGAGTCTCCCACTCATGTCTCTTTCAAGAGTCTTATTTCATGTCCTCCAAGTCCCTGCTACAAATCCAAGGCCAAGAAAAAAATGTAGCTTCTTCACCTGTCTTTCGATTCCTTGTGCCCCCCCCCCAAGTCTTCTTGACCTCCAGCCTTCCTTCTCCCTGTCTCCTCTTGCTTCCGCTCCCTGCTCAGTTCCATCTTTTCTTGGATGGGACAGAGAACCTCTCCTTTCCCTTGGAGACTGTCCTCTCTAACACTATTAGCAGGATTGCGTACCTTCAATGGTCCTGAGTAGGAAAAGACAAAAACATTAAAAAAAATCATGAGCTGAAATAAAGGGAAGAGAGTTTTGGCAACGTCAAGGAAAGTTCCATGGAATGTCTGCACAAGCCTGAGCTGAAAACACTCAAGACATTCCAGCCAAGGATACAGGGATCCCCTGAACCATCCTTCCAATTTGGCATGATTTAGAAAGTTATTTCAGGAGGTCTGGGAATGCCATTACCATTACCATGGAAATTTTTTGAGTCAACAATTAACCTCCCAAATCACATGAAATGAGAATGTTCTACTTTCAGACAACAGGGAGTCTAATAATTGCAGCCTCTCCCTCAGCCATGGCAGCATCACTGATCAATGCTGGAACTCCTATCAGCTGAGCCCATAAAAGCACTGATCCAAAGAGCACAAACAATCAACCAAACACATCACACACAATGAAAGCTGCCATCACCAGCCTTTCACCAGGCATGGCAAGTTCAAAGACATTCACAAGAGGACAAAGATTGGAGTCTCATTTCCCACCTGGTCTTTTCCTGACCCTGGATGGTGATCTCCCCCTCCCCCCGATGATGCTCTTACCCCAATATTCCCTTGACAGATAGTGTTGTTCCACAGAAAGAAGGGTCCCTCTTTTCTGAGACAGGGGAATCCAAGGGGTAAAACAACTCCGACTCTGTAAAATGGGGTAGAATCAGCTCCAGGAGGTCAAGGACATACCCTTCACCCAGCACAGTGAGTATGGGCTAGTAATGTCTCATGAACCCATTTTTCTAGATCAAATTGGGCAGGAGGTTACCCCCAACCCCACTCATAAGGAGATGGGCACCCCATCATTCTTCTGCTTTTCCCTTGGATGAAACCTCAGGGAAATGGACTGAACTCAACCAGGTTAACTTGGCAAGTGCACATTTACTAAGGCAATGATGCTACAACCTGAGGGTAAGGAATTAATGCCCAACCTCAGGGGACTTTTCACAGACCCTAGAGCCTCACTCCCCAGGTTAGTCTAGGGTGGTAGAGTGAGAGGTCTCACTCCAAAAAAGAATACTTCAACACAGATCCAACCGACAGTGGTTCTCGAACATCCAAGTCCTAACCCTTGACCTTCAAGGCCAGAGGAGGGCATCCCACCCACCCTCTCCACCATCTGTGCACCAACTAGAATGAACAGAAAACCCACCTCAGGGCCCTCACAGGAGCTGTTCCCTCTGCAGGGCAAACTCTGACCCCACCCTCTACCTGTTCACTCATACTTCCTATCTCCTCCCAAATAAATCACATTGTCAGGGTCCTTCCTTCCCAGCAGGACCAGTGACCCCACCCTGGAAAACTGCACTTGCTTGATGACTTGCCCACTACCTGTCTTCCCCTATGGGTGGGAAGCTGCCTAAGGGTGTGGTCATAGTCTGTTTTCATTCATTATTTTAGCCCAGGGTCTGACATAAACCCTCCACCAGTGACCTTGTCTTGTGCTGTCGCTGTGCGTGGCTGGCTTACCCAGCCCACCCTACACCAGTGTGCACTGATTCTCCTGTGTGCCAGGTCCTACTTGGCTCTGGGCACAAGGGGATGGATCAGGCATCCGCACATCTCCTAGCTTACATGGAGATGTTCCCCTGTGAGCACCAAGGCCTTTCAACATGACCAGTGCGGAATTTCAAAGTTTGCAACATGCCAGTTTTGAAACCTAGAAACAGACAGGAACTTTCATTTTATGACAAGGTAATGCATCCACCCCTGTGATGGTCCCTCCTCCACACCCCCTGTTATGACATAAGGTGGATCAGGCAGATTTGCGCTTATGTGGGGGCATGACAAATGGGTGAGAATGACCGGCAAGTTTAGCTGATGAGAACTTGGTGAAATGCTCATCTCTCTCCATGCCATGCCTGCAGCACATGCAATGCCTGGTGCTAAAAATGTAAGTTCCTTCTTGCCTAGTAATGATTTGTTCTCATTTTAAGCTTCCCTAGACCACCAGCACCCCAGGTACAAGCAGCATCACATGGGGCTACTCTAACCTGAGGCACCTTATTCCTGGGAGGCCTCTAAACCCAGAAGCCCCTCCCTCATATTCCTCCCTGACTTTACACTACCTGGTCTTCTCAAGCTCTGTCCTGGGGATACAAATGAAGCAACATGTGTCAGAGGGTGGTGCTTCCTCTCCTAGAGAAGTGAACAGCGGGGGAGGGGAGGAAACTTGGTGAGGCTGCAGCCACAGCAAGTCTGGTACACAAAGGAGTGTGAGCACCTCCCACCCCATGGATCAGAACCATAACAAGCTGGCTACTAAGGATCCTGGGAAGATAAATTCTGTCAGCTGAGGATGGTAAGAGTGGGCAGGAGCTGGCTGCCTCAGCTAAGGCCAACTTTCTCAGAAGGCAGAGGAGGCAACAGCCTTTGGGGTTGGGGTGGGGATGGGATAAGACCCCTCTTACCAAAATCTTATCTCTTTGGCCTGCCTCTCAACCCCAAGCAGACTCGTCTGCCCCTCCTTGGCTAGGGCTGCTGGGTCTTTATTCAGACACTATCGCCGACCACACAGAGGCCTTCCTTATTCTGCTAAACTGTGAAGCTTCACATAGACTGCACAGTAGAAACAACTAGGGAGTTTGGTTTTATTTTTTTAACTTTTGATTACAATTTTCACTGAAATTATACAAAAAGAATTCCCCCAATTGTGAAAAAATCTGTAATTTACAAAAATACACTCCCAGGGAAAGCAGGCAGTCCTCTCAGTCTCAGCCCCTCCTCCCCTCCACAAGTGCCCTGGAGAGCTTCGAATGCTGGATCCAGGCCACTCCAGAACCTCACTCAGGAGTGTTTCCCACATGTAGTCAGGTAGGTGCCTCTGCACCCACAGCTCAGGGAGGTTTAGTTTCTTCAAGCCCCACCTGAGAGCAAGGGGGTGAGGGTACACAGGTGTGGAGGAACAGCTAAGTGCCCCATTGAGCAATGAACCTCATCCTCATGCCCAGGAGAGACATAAAAAGAGGCTTTGTCATCCTTGAGTTCGCAAGGAAAGGTCCAGAGCATGGTAGCAAAGCAGCCAGCTGGGATCTAGCACCACAAGAACCCAGAGCCTTCATTTTGCATGAGACCCCACCTGCCACCAGGCTGACTGATACAGAACAATGAGGGCCTGGGGGTATCTGGGGAGATACCAAGCTCTCCTAGGTGGGTGGGTTCAAGACCCTGTGCAAGGATCTGGGCTGGACTGGGGCTCCCACAGCCCTACAAGCCATGAGAGCAGTCACAAGTACTTTCTGCCCCAGGAAAGTCATACCTTCTCTGGAACCTACTTTCCGTGCACAGGGCACATTTGTTTTCAGTAACTCTAACCACCAAAACCCGCTTTTCAGATACACAGAGCAATAATCTCCTAGATGTAATCTGAGAGGCACTAGAAAGACAGCTAAATGCCTTTCTGACTGGCTGAAATTCTACCATGAAACCCATGTCTTACAGGCTAAACCACTGGCTCCCAAGCTTTGCTGCACATTAGAATCACTTGGGGAGCTTTTAAAACTCCCACTGCTTGGGTCATACTCTGTACCAATGAAATCAGAATGTCTGGAGGCAGGAGTCAGGCCTCAGTAGTTTTAAAGTTCCCCAGGCACCTCTAACGTGTGGCAGTTTGAGAGCCCTTGAGTTAGGCATTAAGCTTGGGATACCCCACTGATGTGAAGGGGCTGGACAAACTTTGCTGTCCCTCTGGTACTGCACCCCCACCCTAGCTCTGCCAATACCCCTTAAGGTTCAGTTTGTTGATTCTTGACCCCTGCTCAGGGTAGCTGTGGTTATGCTTGACTGCTTTCTTCTTTGTTCCTGAGGTGAGTCCAGTTCTTAAAATGCTTCTTGGGCTGAGATATGATGCAGGTTTACTTACATGAGGTACAGGCATTGATGAGAGAGAGAGAGAGAGAGAGAGAGAATCCTTTTTTCCAGAGAGAGCACCAGTTTTCAATCTCTAGCAAGCATCAAAGTCCCCTGGAAGACTTATTAAAATGCTGATCACAGGATCCTACCCCATCCCCAGAGTTTCTAATTCAGTGTATCTTGGTTGGAACCTGGGGATGTGCATTGCTAAAAGCTGCTACTGTTTCTTCTGGTCGGTGAATCACACAAGAACTAATAGTGATGGCTAGGGTTCTCCAAAACTTGTGTCTTCCCAGAGATACGATCCCAGAGATAGCATGTGGACTATTTCTAGCTGAGGTTAATAGAGGACTTGCAGGCTCAAAGAAACACTTCTTTAAATGCCTAGAAGAATGCAAATTGGCGATCTCATTCAGATTTAGAGTTATGTCCAGAGGTAACTTTCTTATCAGAGAAACTTATCTATGCAGGGAGACCTCCAACTACAGCACATCTAGTACCCTTCTCTGGACCTTCTCCTGTCCCCTTCAAGCCCCATATCCCTGTCCCATTCCTTAGCTGAGATTACAAACCCTTGTTTTGTATCATTTATTTTAGGATTTACAGCTATGGAAAATTTTCAAACTTATATTATTGAACTTGTTCTTTTCCTCTACTAATCTATCTACTGCTAATTTTATTGCACAGCTATTCCAAGAACAAACCAGAGGAATTGGGGGAAATTCCCTCTCCCTCCCAGACTGGTCAGAAGAAAGGAAGGGAAACCGTCAACAAAGTTAACAGAATAGTAGTCCCAGGTGCTCAGGGAAATGCAAAATGATTTTTAATAATAAAAAATTCTCATCTCTCTAGTTCCTTGAAAACCCATAAGAAAAAGAGGTTAAAAAGATAACAAGTACCCAAGGAAGGGCTGGAGGTCCGGGCTGTAGCTGTGACCCAGCACAGGGAGCTGGCACTTAGCACATGTGGCACTTAGCATATGTGAGGGTCTGAATTTTATATCCCTTGTGTCCATTGCAAAATCTCCGTATAAATCAGATCTTCCAGGGAAGGACCCATGTAAAGCGAGCAGTCCTTTAATTTCCTCTCTGAAAGCTGAGGTTCACTTGTACAATCAGCTTCACTTTCTGTCACTTGGAGAGGCAGCGATGAAATAGTGCTCCAAAAAAATTACATTCCGAGCAATTTCAGAGCATGCCTGGCTCATGAAGCATGCACATAATTGCCACTTCATAAAAGTTTGATAAATGAGATGCAAAATATATCACCACTTCCTCTGAACAGTGTAGGGGCCTTATTCCAGGGGTCATTTTAGATAATGAAAAATACAAATAATGAACTTGATTAAAGGATTCATTAATGGTAGAGATGTTTAGAAAATAAGAATGAGCATCTTTCCCAGGAAGTGTCAGGCAGTCATGTCAGTACAGAGCCTGACTGGCCACAGTTTCGGGGGAGCTGGCTTCTGGACTGTGGTGTCACCTGGTACCTCTCTGAGTGACCTTGACCATGTCCCAGCTCTTTTGTGTCTCCTTTTCCCCAGATGGGGAGCTGAGGGGATGACGCTTGACCCCTTGATTCTCAGGTTTTGGTTCTGGACCAAAACTACGCTGCAAAAGCTACTCCCCTGAGTTGGAACCTGTCACCCAATAGGATACTCAGGACAAAATAAGTGGCAGGAAGTGAATTTCTAGCTAGATGTCTACTTTCTAAACACAGTAGAGCAGGTAGCAGTGCAAAACTACAACAGCTTCCACCTCAAATGACCATTTAAAACTTCCAGAATGATGAATGGCATAAGCATATGTGTTTATCTGAACCCAGATGGAAGTATGTGAACGTGTACATGAGTGTATTTTATGAGCATCTATGCATGCGTATGCATGGGTATGTGATAGAAGGAGTGTGAGTAGGTGAATCTTTATGATGAGTAGGGATGTCTGTGTGTATTAGGGGGTATATATGAGCATGCATGTATGCTGTATGCATTTGTGTGATTGTATGCTTGTGCACATACACATGTGCATGTAAAGTACATGTATGCACATATACGTGAGTGCATCATGAACTTATGAGTGCGTCCGTGTATGAATATGTGTGCAGATGCATGCTATATACTGTAAGATATCCTGCCTCTCACCCTTTCATAGTGTGCTTTGCCTCCTGCTGGTCTTTGCATTATCTCCTTGGCACTGTCCTCACAGTAACCCCAAGAGGCAGTTTTCTAATGCAGACTGAAGCTGAGTGTGGAGCAATTTGTAGCAGCATTTAAAAGCAATTTTCAAGCAGAAGACTACAATATTACAGCGGTGATTCTGTGCCTCACCTGCTTATGTGCTGTTGACAAAAGAGTAGGTCCTGCAGGGGACAAGGTAAACTGAGGCTCAGAACTAAAAGCCCTATCAGCTGTGAGAGAACAGTGAGAAGGGCACATTTAGGAAAGGGTCAATTGTTCCCATACCACAAACAGCTATAGTATTAAAGTTTAATCAATAAAAATTTTCATTTAAAAAATGCTCAAGTATTTTACAAAAACCTAAAGATATGCAACCTGAATGTATTCAAGATTGAACATTAAGAAATTAATAAATGCTTTCAGCAAGAGGACCTGAGAACCCATGACTGAAAACACCTTGTGTATTCTGCATACCTGAACAGGGGTCTGCAGACACTATCTAGTCCCCATGGCCTGCCTCAATGTCTACATGTCCCTACAGGAGAAAGCATCTGGGACCAAGATAGGACAGGTCAGATAGGTATGTTCCAAAAGGATAAGGGAAAATGTTTATCATCTCAGAGAAGGAAGGAAAATGCCTCTTTCCAATTGCCAATAATATGGTTGGATGTAGCAGATGCCCAGAAAAAAAAAAAACTCTTATAAATTAAGTGATATCATAAATAGATGAATCAATCAAATAATGCTAAGGAAGAAAGACCATGTATGAGTTCCTTCCTAGTTTACAGAATGATCTTCCATGAAGATGACTCCTGCCCAACGGCTTATACTTAAGCCTACATGAGACCTAGAAGTGACAGGCTCTCCTGAAGAAATTTCAATTAAAAAATAATGATTTTCAGATACTATTTTTTCAGCCAGAGACCAAAGGCTACAGCAGGTAGCCTGATACAGCAGGTGTGAATGGAGTGGTTCTTATTGATACAATAACCATTTTGTTCATTGCAAAGATGTCTGAAGCATTTTGAAGCAATTTGACCACTAATTTTTACTGAGCGAAAATGCAGTATTGGTGCTTCAGCAGTCGTGACACCTCTAGGAAGACAAGCTACATCCTTTACTGTGCACAAAGCCATGTCACAAGTTCTGACTCAGAACCTGGAAACTCTGGGATTACACAAATGCTTGTATTCTGGGAGATCTGCACAGAGATTTGATACTTTACAGTAGAAAGTAGATTATTAGAGACAAGCATAGTGATACTGACAAGGAAGGAGGATCTCTAGATATAATAAGCGCAAAAGGTAAGGTAGGAAAAATGTCTAGTACCCTCCCAAGTATCCTGTAATAGAAATAGTACCTTATCTTGCAAAGGAAGGATTTATATAAACTTATTGCCTATATTAAATGTGAATCAAAACAGGCTTTCTTTAAATATGCCTTGCTTTTTAATTTCAGAACTATGTAAATATTTTATCTAAGTGTGAAACAAAATTAAATTTTAGAGATGTAATCCCTTAAAATCAAAAGTAAATGAAGTAAGTGGGCCTAACTCTGTACTCAATTGCCATATAACCACACATAAAGGAATTATTCCAAGCAACTTTAAAACACAGCAACTTAACTCTACATCTTTCCTTAGTGGAATGTATCCTAAGGACAAAAATAATTGCAAAAAAATTCTTAAATCCATATTCAATATGTAAATCATAATGTTCATAGTGGTGCTTGCATTAATATCCTTAAACTATTTTGCATGTGTGCTGCACAATAAAGCAAATAGGTAATTATCTGCTGACACTAAGAAATAACATTTTTCATAAGATTGACAAGACTAAAAATAATGTTTTCTGAAACTTTAATTGGTAGCAGGAGCACTCACTCATAATTGGTTTCATCTTAAGGATGGACACATACAGATACACTATTTCCTATCTCTGTCTACCAAAATGGCTTAGAAACTAAAACTCTATCAGTAACACTGAACACCTTTAAAAACTAAAAGAAACCAAAGATCCTTGGAACAATGTTAGCTGAAAGCTCTGGAACAGGAATTGCTAGTGTTATCTCAAAGGGATTTGGGAGCACATTTGACGAAGCTGTCACTGGTCAAGGAGACACCAGTTGTCATTCCATAATGAAAACTGGAATAGATTAAAAGACATCAGATAGGTTTAAATCCATGAGTGTATAAAAATCAAAAATAAACTATTTAGTCATCACTGGAACACAAGAATGAACCAACTAATTATTTTGAAAACTTGTGAAGAGATGGGGAAACAATCAAGCAGTTGTGCTTTTCCTAAATGAACTATCCCTCAGGGAAACAGCAGAGTTGATGAAGAGAAGCTCCTATTTATAGATGTGTCTAGCTAGTAAACAAAGATGACATCATAGAATTGGTGCGGCAACATCCTGCCACCACCTACGAATGAACGAATGTAAGTAAATGAACAACCTGGCTTGCTACCATCACAAGACCGCCAGATGCTGCACCATCCTAAAGAAGCACAAAGCACCCCTGTGAAGTCGTCATAGACCCTGACCCCAAATATAATCAAGTCTCTGGATCTTACTGCAGTATGCAAGAAATACAGGCCACAAGGAACTTGTGAAACTCTACCACATCAATACAATCAGCAAAATCCAAAGTATGATAAACTTTCCAGGACCAATGACCCATGAACAGATAAAATAAATAATGACTAAATAATAGAAATAAATAATAAAATAAAATTTGTTAGACTAGTTCACATATAAAATGCAAAGGATGGCAATATAAAGGAGAACCTATTGATTAAACGAAAAGTAAGCATTCTATCAATCTATCACAATCTATAGGCCTTATTCAAACAAACTGCAGAAAATATTGTATGAAGCATTCAGGAAGAGAGGTTTTGCCATGTGATAAAAGTCAGAACTTATTGCAAATTTTTTCAATGTGAGAATGACATTGTGGCTATGAGGTTTTTTTAAAAAGTGTTTATCTTCTAGAAGCAGAACCAGTAATATTTAACAATGAAATGATACAATAGCTACTCTTTAACCTAAGACAACCTAGAGTGGGGTGGGAAGAAAGTAGGCAGAGTGTATACAGGGGACAAGACTAGTATGAATTGCAGTTGGCAGATAAATAAATGGGAATGTATTACACTTTTAGTCTCTGTTCTGTATACTTGAACTTTTCCAAAATGAAAAATAAAAGAAAAAATAGCAGCCAACAGCCTTAGTGAAGAGAATAAAAAAAGCCAAATAAATAAAACAACAAAAAAGCAACAGACTGCAGGCAGTGTCGAAGAAAGCAGAGGCATGGAATAAATTGTGAAAAGAGGCTTGTCAATAAAAGAATGAATCACAAAACCCCA